>JACXGK010015249.1:0-10793 GCA_016801125.1 Novumbra hubbsi | reverse complement strand
TCTGAGGTGCCCTGCCATGCACTGCCTGGACCAGGTCCTGACCATTACCTTCTGAGGTGCCCTGCCATGCACTGCCTGGAC
Source organism: Novumbra hubbsi (assembly GCA_016801125.1). Classification (NCBI taxonomy): domain Eukaryota; kingdom Metazoa; phylum Chordata; class Actinopteri; order Esociformes; family Umbridae; genus Novumbra; species Novumbra hubbsi. The sequence continues at coordinate 10,712 of JACXGK010015249.1, read as the reverse complement.
CAGGTCCTGACCATTACCTTCTGAGGTGCCCTGCCATGCACTGCCTGGACCAGGTCCTGACCATTACCTTCTGAGGTGCCCTGCCATGCACTGCCTGGACCAGGTCCTGACCATTACCGTGAGAAGCAGGGAACTTGACATTGCTGATAACTGGTTTTGTTTGCAGGAAATGTATTAACTTTACCCCCCCCCTTAAGGACTTCAAAAGAAAGGTAAAATCTGATGCTGAGAATGTGTCATATGGCGTCACAGATTCAGGGACAATCCCTCCTCCATTCAAGCCTCTCTCTTTCTGACCAATACCACTCTTTTTACGAACTTTAAGATCCTTAATGTACTTTAGCTGGATTTTGAACAAGTTGTGGTGTGACATATGGAGTACATTATGGTGGAACTGGCCTATCACCTTGTTTAGCGAACAAATTGTATTGTGTGTGTGTGTGTTCGATGCACATGTGTATGTGTGTGTGTGTGTTTGCATGCACATGTGTATGTGTGTGTGTGTGTTTGCATGCACATGTGTATGTGTGTGAGTGTGTTCGCATGCACATGTGTGTGAGTGTGTTTTCATGCACATGTGTATGTGTGTGAGTGTGTTTACATGCACATGTGTATGTGTGTGAGTGTGTTTGCATGCACATGTGTGTGTGTGTGAGTGCACAACAGGACGTATTTATCAGCCCGGTGACTGTCGCTCCTTCTTCGGTTCTGATGGTTTCCACCAAATCGATTGTTTCCCCTAAAATCTTTGCCGTCCTCTTTACCACCCCAAGGCCACATTTGGTCCCTCTGTCTCTTTCAAAGTAGGGTAGAAGATTGTGTTTGCTCTTGTCTCACACTTCCGTTTTTATCAAAGCATCGTTTTATCTTAATAAACGTTAATTTGATGAAATAGGAAATTCGGGGATCCTATTATCTGAGATCTAGCTTTGATATCCTGGATGTCTGGCAGCAAAATAGATTTCCTTGATATATAAAGGGATGTTGCTTCATGATTTCCTGGCTCTGAGAGTGATTTGTTTCAATAAAATGACAAAAATCGGTTATGTTAAAAACACTGAACTACATTTAGTTTAAAGGGGTGGAGGGACTTTTTGGCCATTCGGTCATTCATCTATATCCTCAGAGTTGAATAAAATTGTGAATACACATGTTCTTCCTTTCTCATACAACAGAAGTCAGAGGTTGATTTTAAGGACTGACAACCATTTGAAGACTTAGTAGAAGTCCCTGGGATCCACTACGGACACAACGATCACCCGGCTGCTCCTACAAACCCCATTACTAGTCTGCCGGATCTGGCAGGGTTATTTACTTCTCTGCCGTCGTGTGATGAGTGTATCCATCCCGCCTCAGCCGGTTTCCCATTGGATCGGAGGGACGCACAGATTTTGTGTGATCCAGTTGTTGTATTGAAAACAAATGGCAGAGTGGACTGAACTGGCTTTTCAGGTGCTGTTTTTCCCCCCTGAGTATAATAATCTCGCCAAAATGTTCAATCTCTTCTACTGTGTAACTAAAACGTCCCCCCGGCTGACTGAATGTGGTCAAATTGATTGTGTTGTACTTTGCCCGTCCGTTAACCAATCTCACCATTTCAAGAAGGTAGCAAAAAAACACCGAAAAGAATCTCCTTTAAATTGTGTATGTTTCAATAGTTGGCATGCAGACTGGGTTTGAGTCCATTGAAACGGGCATCACATTGCATGGCCGTACATGTTCACGTCACCAAGTTACCTCGGCTCATTACAATCCAGGCTCGTTTCGCTTGTGCGGTGGGCCAATTTGGGCATCAGAAGAAACGGTTGAGCCCCGTGGAAGTATTACCGGCAATCTTTGAACAGATCTTTGAACGCGTACCTGATTAGCTTTGGAAGTACACAGAACATAATTGGTGCTGAATTACCTGCCGACAGCACACACACCCACTAACTCCCAGAACAGGTTCTCTCAGTCAGCCAAGCCAGCCAGGTAATTGGGACCCCTGAAATGTATTAGGGGTTGGCTTGGTGGGGTTCATTAGCCACCCCACCTACATTATGACCTGGAGATGAAGGGGATGGAGGAACCCCAGGAGAAGAGAGGCGGATGGACAATCAGGAGGAGGTGTAGGAACATGTGATAAAACAGTGATGCTTACTCCTGCTGGCCCCTGGAACATGTGATAAAACAGTGATGCTTACTCCTGCTGGCCCCTGGAACATGTGATAAAACAGTGATGCTTACTCCTGCTGGCCCTGGGAACATGTGATAAAACAGTGATGCTTACTTCTGCTGGCCCCGGGAACATGTGATAAAACAGTGATGCTTACTTCTGCTGGCCCCGGGAACATGTGATAAAACAGTGATGCTTACTCCTGCTGGCCCCTGGAACATGTGATAAAACAGTGATGCTTACTCCTGCTGGCCCTGGGAACATGTGATAAAACAGTGATGCCAACTCCTGCTGGCCCCGGGAACATGTGATAAAACAATGATGCTTACTCCTGCTGGCCCTGGGAACATGTGATAAAACAGTGGAAGCAAGTAATTGTTGCATGAAAAAAAATCCGAAGGAAAGTTTTCAAATAAAAAAAACCTCTCTGCCAAACAAAATAAAGAAATCTTTATGCCCGTGTAAACAATGGCCTCAGCTCTAACGCGGATTTATTAATGCCAGCTGGAAACAAACAAGGCATTTATTGGCTGTAGTTTAATTGCAACGGATTGTGTGTGTGTGTGTGTGTTGGTGTGCCCTTGCCCATCCGCTGGCACGTGCGTGGTTGTGTGTGTGTGTGTTTGTGTGTTTGCAGCTGTGAGACTTACTATGAATTTCTCCATTGTCAGTCTATAGGCTTACCTTGTGTTGGTTCAATACTCTATTATCTACAGTCACCTTGTACTGACAGCTCGATAATAAGGATGTTACTATAGACCAGGTGTGTGTAAGAAAGCCAGAGAAAGAGAAAGAGGGATTGGAGAAGAGTTCTGGAATACAACATTTGGACGCTGAACATGGCTGGGATGCTTCATTTGTGTATCCACACTGTTTCCCTGTGATTGATAGTAGTCTCGGCCAGTAGTCATTCTACAGCATCGGCTGAGTCTCGGCCAGTAGTCATTCTACAGCATCGGCTGAGTCTCGGCCAGCAGTCATTCTACAGCATCGGCTGAGTCTCGGCCAGCAGTCAGTCTACAGCATCGGCTGAGTCTTGCCAGTGGTCAGTCTACAGCATCGGCTGAATCTTGCCAGCAGTCAGTCTACAGCATCGGCTGAGTCTCGCCAGTGGTCAGTCTACAGCATCGGCTGAATCTCGCCAGCAGTCAGTCTACAGCATCGGCTGAGTCTCGGCCAGTAGTCAGTCTACAGCATCGGCTGAATCTCGCCAGCAGTCAGTCTACAGCATCGGCTGAGTCTCGGCCAGTAGTCAGTCTACAGCATCGGCTGAGTCTCGGCCAATAGTCAGTCTACAGCATCGGCTGAGTCTCGCCAGCAGTCAGTCTACAGCATCGGCTGAGTCTTTCCCTCCCATCCGTCGTGTCTTGCCAAACCCTCTGCTGGAACAGAAATCTCATTCTTTTTTCGGGGGTCCCTTGCATCTTCGGGGGTCCCTTGCATCTTCGGGGGCCCCTTGCATCTTCGGGGGTCCCTACACAGACTCCAGACGAGTTGACACAGACGGAGATGTCTGAACCCAGCTCTTTTTTATTTGACGGTATTCACATCAGTGAGTATGTGTGACATTTGCTTCTGAAATCCCTTCAATTTACATTTGGTTATTTTAGCATGTTTTGTTTATGTGTTTATTTTATTTTAGAATGATGGGGTTACTGCACAGTAGCACTGATGTGGGTTGACGCGTGGTGATGGTAACTAACACAATGGCTCTGAGCCAAATGAAGACACGTCTGACAATGGACTCCGCATGAATCCAGAAGCATCCAGTTTTGAAGGGTCCAGTCATCTCTATCCCAGCATCCGTGTCCCGATGAAAACAGAATGTTAGAACGCCACAGAGGTGATTCTCCAACCCTCGCCACGGTAACACCACAGACTGACACCGCAGACCGACAAAAGAACCACAGAGGACAAAACCCTCGTCGATCTACAGTTGTCCACATTATCCTCCCACTCTACCTCCCTGCTTGAGAGTGGTGATGTGGATTCAAGCAGCTTTGACCTTTGACCTCTGTCTCAGTCAGGTGGTTGATAGTTACACGCCATTTCTTCCCCCACGCGGCACAGCTGGGCCAAACATCTGTGCCTCATGTCGTTGATGTACGCCCCATCCGTTTCGATATCCCTCCACCTCTCAGAGGGCCGTGAATAATGCCCACCTTTCTCAGATATCCCTCCACCTCTCAGATGGACATGAATAATGCCCACCTTTTTCATCAACAATCTGGAGTCTCTGTTGCTCAAATCTGCGTTGCCACTGGAACCCAAACACTCCAAAAATATGAATTAATATAAATATATATAAAAATATGTTTTCTCCCTTTTATCTTCTCACCTTTGTATTGACTTTTTGTCACCAAGGAATGTGGCCCTGGATATTCCCCAGCCGTTGAGTCCATGTGGTCATGGCTGGTTGGAATTCCATGGGTCATGGGTTCGGTTCTCACATGAAGAATATTATTAAAAGTCTGCTAAATATTATGAATAAATGTAAGTAAGTGTTTGTTCCTGCAGGTTGGCCCCACTGTATTTGGCTCATTGAGTGGTGGAGCGGCTTTGTGGAGCGGATGTTTTAAACGTTGCACTTTAGATGAACAGGGCCCGGTGCATTTAGCCCATGGTGAGAGAGCCAGCGAGGGGGCGGGGCATGTTAATGAGGTGTGATCCTGCTAATGGCTCTATGATTGGATAATTAGAGGAAGGTGGCCAATTAGGAAAGTTTGCTGCCGTGTTATGGTGTGTGAACAGGAAGGCTTCCCGCTGGCTGGGAAGTGTTTATAGTGTTTGTGTGCCCGTTTAGGCGCTTGTCCTCGCTATTGGCTGGTACTGTATGATAAATCCCACAGAGTTTATTCCCCAGGAGGTTTTTCTACTACTGTGGCGGACAAAACACTACATACCGAGTCTTGTTCACTCCGTAAGACAATTCTAGAATCAAGATCCCTGTCCATGTTCAACGAACTCTTGATATCATCTGATTTCTCCTCTTCCCCGAGAAACATGAAATGCCCAGACATTTTCCCTCCTGGTGGGGCATTTCTCTGGCTGTTACGGGCTAGAATGGGTGCAGTAACAAAACAGTGGCCCCTGGACTTTCAGATGTTGCCCAGGTTTCAAGCCGTGTTCTTTATGGTTCTAAGATGCCATGGCTTTTTTAGTCTTTCAGAAGGAAAATTACTCTGAAGCCTAACGAGTTTTCCTCCTCCCTTCCCCATTCCTCCCTCCCCCATTCCTCCCTCCCCCATTCCTCCCTCCCCCATTCCTCCCCCATTCCTCCCTCCATCCCTTCATCTCCAGCAGACATCATTAAGACCGGGCTATGGCTCCAGGCTGTGCATGAACCTTTTCTTCAAACTGTACACTTTATCCATAATTCAGCCGTCTTAACTGAATTATTCAAACAAATAGTAGGGGAAAATAATGGAGTTCACTGAATCTTACTTAAACATAAAACAATTTTAATGTTGATTTGAATTTTTGAGGCTTGTGAGAGGGGATGAGTCGCCGTGGAGGACACGAGAGTGTGTGTGTGTGTATGTGTGTGTGTGTATCTGTGTGTCCCTACTGGGCAGCTACTAGCATGCTACCTCATAAACACATTAGCACAGAATGAGATGCTGTAAATAAATTATTACTAACTCATGCACTTGCATGTGCTCAAACACACACACACACACCTGGACGAAACATACTGACTGCAGTCTGAACTTATTGAACAATATTGGCCTTTTGTATCGCATCCATGTTAAGTATATATATTGCTCTTCTCATAGTAGGTATTATTGACATTTTGGAGTAATCTTGGAAAGTATTTACACGACCCCGCTTCGAAAACACGCACACACTCATTATTGTTTTTATGAGAACTATCCCAGACCGAAATACAGGTTTCCAGGTCTCTACGGCTATATACCCATTAGCCAACATTTATAGCCAAACTTAAACTAACCCTGAAGCCTAACAGAACCTAACAGTAATGCCTAAACCTAAAATTAACGCTATGTCTGTATTTTAAAGTGAGTCAGATATCACATTTTCTCGGGTGGGGGCTAGCGAACCAAAGTTGTGGGGACTGATGTACTATCTGGTCCTTACATCTACATAGAGACATGGCACACACACTCACTAATAGAGACACAAAAGTTGCAGCTTTTACTGACACACTCCTAACTTTAAATGTACGGACAAATAACACAGACAAACACACGACTGACGCTCTCACAACGCTCTCACAACGTCTCTCACAAGGTCTCTGCGTGCGTAAGAGGGTGTAGTGAGGGTAGATGAACAGTGAACGGCGACTGAGTTGACAGAAGGATTGGGAGGATATTCTATGTGGGAAAAAGCTGAATTAACATGAACTGCTTTCAAGACATGCATCCCAAACTACACGCTATTTATGGGGCACCACCAATGTCATATGAGGCTCTGATCTCACGTGGGGCATTATAAGAGCTAGGGGGCAATTTGGAACTCCACCCGAGAGACAGAGTGCTAAATCATTTAGTCCCTGGAGTGGGGCAGCCATGCACATTTTAAAGCAGGAAAAGAATCAGAATTCCCTAGATGGAAGGTTGGCGATGTCATGAATAAATAAAGCCTAGCTCCATGTTTCCCATGTGAAGAGCAGCCCCAGTGCTCTCCTCTGACACCCTGGGTGGGTAGTCAGCCTGACATACACATTAACACCTGGCTTCTAATAGTCTTTCTGGTATACAGTAACACCTGGCTTCTAATAGTCTTCCTGGTATACAGTAACACCTGGCTTCTGATAGTCTTCCTGGTATACAGTAACACCTGGCTTCTGATAGTCTTCCTGGTGTACAGTAACACCTGGCTTCTAATAGTCTTTCTGATATACAGTAACTCCTGGCTTCTAATAGTCTTCCTGGTGTACAGTAACACCTGGCTTCTAATAGTCTTCCTGGTGTACAGTAACACCTGGCTTCTGATAGTCTTCCTGGTGTACAGTAACACCTGGCTTCTAATAGTCTTCCTGGTGTACAGTAACACCTGGCTACTGATAGTCTTCCTGGTGTACAGTAACTCCAGGCTTCTAATAGTCTTCCGGGTATACAGTAACACCTGGCTTCTAATAGTCTTGCTGGTATACAGTAACACCTGGCTTCTAATAGTCTTCCTGGTGTACAGTAACACCTGGCTTCTAATAGTCTTCCTGGTATACAGTAACTCTTGGTTTCTAATAGTCTTCTTGGTACAGAGTACCTCTTGGTTTCTAATAGTCTTTCTGGTATACAGTAACACCTGGCTTCTAATAGTCTTCCTGATATACAGTAACTCCTGGTTTCTAATAGTATTCCTGGTAAACAGTAACTCCTGGCTTCTAGTAGTCTTCCTGGTAAACAGTAACTCCAGGCTCCTGGAGGGGGCCGGAGCCTTCGGAGGGGGTCTGTGTACCTAGAACAGCGAGCACAAGAGGAGTTTGGGGACTTGGGGACTCAGCAAGGCCTACTGGAGAATAGCCCCCGGATATACACACTCCCACCATCCCACCCCACTCTTTCTCTTTCTCAGGAACATGCACACACACACACACACACACACACACACTAACTGGGGATGCAACAGTAAGTAGCAGCCATCTGTGAAGCCATGATGAACATTCCCAGGTGTGTTGGATGATGGTGACTGGATGGGGTTCTAACTATGGAGAGAGAAACAGATTATTGTGGGAGTAAGAGAATCTCCCCCCTGAAGAAATCCCTTTTATTAAAGTAAATGGTGTGGTGTTATTAGGATTGTTGGACCATCTGAATGTAATCAAGTGCCCCTCTGCTGTCCGTGTATATTAATATATGCGTTACGCAATGTGAAACAACACAAAGAAATAAAAGCCTCTCCAGATCTACTTGGTACTAATTACAGTGTATGAATTACTTCCAAACTTCTCTTAACAACCGGGGACAATCTTGTTGAAGCGGACACACTTTCTGGTGAATTGTAATCCATCCCATCCACCGCCCAGTCCTACAGCTTTCTTCTTCCTCTTCCTCATCTTCTTCTTCTTCCTCCATATTTCCTTTTACTCCCCCCTTCATTCGCTGAATAGCTTGGTGTTTGCCCTGCCATCCACCGTAATGTGTGGGGCTCAAGGTGTTTGAGTCTTTAAATCTCTTCCAGTCAATTGAATTGGACACAAGTTCCAAACAAGCACATACATCAACTCAAACCACCGGATGGAATTGCGTGAAAAATAACATTGTGCCCCAAACTAAGCCTTTGGCCAGTTCTAATCAATACTTGGGATTGTAAGCATGCTCTGACATTGGGTGTTTGCGGGTTAGAAAGATGATTAAGTAGATGAGAGAATTAGATAACAATTGATAGGAAAAACATGTTAAAATCAGGTACACACAGAGGCTTTCAACCTTGCAATTTCAAACAGATAAACTTTCTGAAATAACGTTGATATTTAACCTTTATCTAACATCTTTCCGAGTGGATGTAATGTAAAAAAAAGACGATAGGTGGCGTCTAGATGTATATCATCTTTAATTGTCTTTCCAACGTATTTTCAATGTCTTTCCAACATATTTTCAACGTCTTTTCAACGTCTTCTCAACCAGTAATACGTCTGGTCCACGTGCTGTTCTACTAGGGTGTTCTATCGGGTACAATCATTTGTAGTAAATGATTCACAGAGTCTGTATATACACAATTGAGGTGTTTGTGGGTATGTTCATTTGTAATAACATCTATAGGTAATAGGCATGTGTGTACAAACATAAGAGAGGTGTTGGTGTCTTTATCTTAACACCTTTCGGTACATATGGGGTTCATGGTCGTCTTAGGGAAAGCATTCAGGAAGTAGACTGTACTTTGGCACCTACAGAGAGCCAATCACTACGTTGACCTTCCATTAGTGTCTACAAGGCTGTGGTTTTCGGCCGTTACAGTAAGACTCAATTACACTCTACGACCGTGTCTCCCTTCGAACTAAGCCATCGTGCGCTAGACAACCTCATTTCCCCCCTAACCCACTTCTGGGGTCTCAGCTTCATTAACAGTTATTAGGCCTTGCTTCAGTAATAGTTATTTAGCAGTATAAAAAAAGGGGTCATTAGTGGAAGCAGAGCCGTCTTGTCTTAGTCTGGGTGTAATTAACATTTCACAGTGCATATCTCATTAAACCCGACCGGGGAAGATGAGCCGATGAGGCGGGCGACACCGCGACTCGGCGACACCGCGAAACGCAAGAGATTTACAACTCAATGTAATCTGTTCCTCATCTTATCCATGCAGCGACAGATTGGTATTTGGTTCCATACGTTTTCCATCTCGAGATAGCAACGTTTTTCCGTCCACAAGATAACCCTCAAAGCGTGTTACCGTTGGAGGGTGGAAAATTGGTGTGGAAATGTGCAGCTGACAAAGTCCCTGTTGTTTGTGAACAGACATACGTTGAATCTATGTCCTTGGGTGTTTATCGTTGTTCTGTAGTGTCCGTCTTTCCCAGTTTAGCTACAGAGACTGAGGTTTCTTTCTTTCTTTCATTTTTTTGTTCCCCCACTGAGTCCACCCACCTGGCTCCTCCCACCTTAATCCACCTGGCTCCTTCCAACACCTACACACAAATACACACCATTACCACACCAACACCCCAATAAACCCCATTACCCCCCCACACCACAGGGTCATTCTTTACTATGGTAGTGAGCACTTCTGGTCCTAACTGGATGCCTGAAACCAATCCACACACACACACACACAAACACATATGCATGCAGACACTGACAAATGCGCACCCACACTGACCCCTGACCTTTTCGTTCATGTCACATGACACCCCAGCTGTGTCCACACGCCTTCATGGGTCACCCCCCATCATCAGCACAGACACCCATGCAACCCCCCCCACACATACACACACACAAACACCCACACCTACGCAACACACACACACCCACACAACCCATACACATACACACACACCACACACACACTCACTCATCCATGTCCTTCTCCTGTCCTCAGTCCAGCGTCTCTAAATGCTCCCGTCAGATGGCCTCAGATTGCAGGCTATTATGGCCCAATACTTATTTATCATTTCAGGAAAATTGCACCCGTTCACATGAAGACTAATTCCTGTGCTGACATTCTGCCACACCGCTTGTTAGCTGAATAGCCGCTGTGTGTGTGTGTGTGTGTTTAAAGGAGCAAATTATTGTAGTCATAGGTGTCTTCCAGCTGTGTGGAAATAAGATGTAATGTTTGTGTGTCTGTTTGATTGCGCGTGTGTGTGTGTGTGTGTGTGTGCGTTTTTTACCGGACCTGTGCAGTTGTCAAAGCGTGGATGGAGAGAAAGAGGAAACCTGTGCTGGTCAGGTTAATTTATCAGACCAAGCCTCACACCTGTGCTGGTCAGGTTAACTTATCAGACCAAGCCTCACACCTGTGCTGGTCAGGTTAACTTATCAGACCAAGCCTCACACCTGTGCTGGTCAGGTTAACTTATCAGACCAAGCCTCACACCTGTGCTGGTCAGGTTAACTTATCAGACCAAGCCTCACACCTGTGCTGGTCAGGTTAACTT
>JACXGK010015248.1:0-10634 GCA_016801125.1 Novumbra hubbsi | reverse complement strand
GGAGACAAGGCGCAGGGAGAGCAGCCTGTCTGATGTAGGTCTGACGTAGATAGGAGACATGGCGCAGGGAGAGCAGCAGCCTGTCTGATGTAGGTCTGACGTAGATAGGAGACAAGGCGCAGGGAGAGCAGCCTGTCTGATGTAGGTCTGACGTAGATGGGAGACATGGCGCAGAGAGAGCAGCCTGTCTGATGTAGGTCTGACGTAGATAGGAGACATGGCGCAGAGAGAGCAGAAGCATGTGCTTAAAAATGCAACTAGCTGCTTGAAAGCAGACATTTGGGCACGTTTAGTTTTTTTTTAAGAATAACAATCTTTCTAAAGCTTATGCAATGTGCGAGACCTGTCGAGCCTAGATTAAATCATTCCGCAATACTACAAATATATGGAATCACATGTCCCATTTTTAATCGGAGCTGAGGTTAGCATCAACCCCGTAGACTGGCAGCTGAATTCAATGCGGGTTTTTTCTAAATGTTATTTCAGAGTGAATCAAATGTAGATTTTGCACATAAACAATAAAATATGTTATACCACCTCGTTTTACAAATAATTTCATTTGCATTAAGGCATCCCTTTAAGTTATAATATAGTCTGTGTTATATACCGTTTTTTAGGCCATGCATTTTCCTGTAATAAAGCTGCTACAGGAACGTATGTTTATAATGTAAAAACTTGATAAATAGGTTGACATGAAATTTGACATGTTCTTTTGTTTGAAAAAAGTTGAGTAATATAAAGGCGGAAAGAGAGTTTGAAGTATGTTTGATTATGTAATAAAATGATTGTAGGGCAACATGCATCCATCAAGAATCATTTTATAATCTAATCGTTATCCTCTGAATTGTAATCGAATCGTGAGGCAGGTGAAGATTCACACCTATTATGTATGTATGCATGTGTGTATGTGAATATGTATGTGTGTGTGCATGTGAGTATAAGTGTGTATATAAATGTGTGTATGTATGTATGTATGTATGTGTGTGTATGTATATGCATGCATGCATGAATGTCTGTATGTGAATATCTATGAGGTGTGCATGTGTGTATGAGTGTATGTGTGTATGTATGAATGTACGTGTGAGTATGTAAGTATGTATGTGTGTGTATATATATATGTATGTGTGTATGTATGAATGCACGTGTGAGTATGTAAGTATGTATGTGTGTATATATATATATGTATGTGTGTATGTGAGTACGTATGTGTGTGTATATATATATATATGTATGTGTGTATGTGAGTACGTATGTGTGTGTATATATATATATGTATGTGTGTATGTGAGTACGTATGTGCATTCGTGTCTGTCTTTGACCTTTGTGGCACCTTTGAACCTGTTCTCTCTGTTGACTCAGATTCATGCGTGCCCTTCCCACAGGGCTTATCTGTGTGCCTCGTCACCTGCCCAATTTGTCTGGGAGAAGGACAACTTCAATGTCCCAAGCCCAGCGTGACCTTTAGCCTGTGAGGCAGTGCAGAACCTAAGCCAGGCTTTGAAGGATGTCCTGGGCTAATCCGGCCACATTGATGTGTTTATCAGCCACTGCAGGTGGGGGGGGGGGATCAATACGCTCTGCATCAATGTGTCTGGGACCCTCTCAAAGATGTGTTTACTCACTACCTGAACATCCGCAAGAATGTCCGGGGTTATTAAAATCAAGTCCACTTTCCGTTTGATCTTTAGTGCTTTATCCATTTGAATGTTGTAATATGAAATGAGCATTGTGGCAGTGTTAGATTCCTGATTTAAAGTTCCACCAATATTATAAAGCCCAGTACGGATCTCTGGTAAAAGTGGACTTGATTGAACTGAGCCTGTGGTGTGGGAGGACACTTTTACCAGACATCGGATGTTATCTCTCACTTTGGAGTAGTTTGTATGACTTTGAGCTGAGCCTCTCTGAGCTGAGGAAGAGCCGATGTGGTGTTGTGCTGTTAATGACTGTCCATGATTGTGTTCTGTGGTGCTCCTCCTGCTGACAGTGCAGACTGCTGTCTGTCCGTGATGTAATGCTTCTGTTGTGTGTATATATATATATATGGCTTTAGTCTAAAGGACACGCTTGAATCAGATATTCAAGAAGATTGTATTTCACTGCCGATTAACTAGGGAAGAGCTTTTCTTGTACCTACTCTACCCTGTGGAGCTTTACGTCTCCCGGGGTCAGCCATTTTCCACCGCAGTATGAGTTATTACAGCCCTAGATTCTACATTCCCTTCCTTTTGCTATACCTTTATACAGCTCGAGGAAGGGAGGAATGTGGGTTGAAATGAGTTCCTTTCTAGTTCTTGAAGTTCTCTGTTTTAATGTAATATTATCTTTCTTCTCTAAGCACAGAGGAGCAGTCTGTAAATGTGTATGGTACATGGCTGAACCTGAGGAGCTGTCTGTAAAGGGACTTGGTACATGGCTCAACTTTTAGAAATAACATATGGAATGTGGAGTGCCTTTTCTTTGAATAATGATGATGGGACCAATTGAATGGATCGTTGTCAAAACATCCACTGTATTGATCAGATAAACAAACTTTAATCAAGTTTCAGTTTAAATTCTTTAACCGTTGTTATTCCCAAAATGGGTTCCGAACTTTAAATGCTCTGCTATGTAATTTCTTCAATTCAGAACATATGTCCTCCGTTCACACAGGACTCTTTTCATAATTGCTTACCTATTTTACAGAGTGTTTTTGCCACAGAAATCCTACATGGATGGTGGTGTCTACAGAGACATCCTCACTTTAAAACGTTTTGTTTTTCACCAGTACACCTGGTTCTATTAAACAGTTGACGGGTTCAGGTGACGTCATTTTATCCATTCTCCTTGTTTTTCGTCTGCACATACTCGGATATTTGGTTGTTTGAGAATACCTTTGCCTTACCTCTTTAAGATTTTAAGTGAAAATGTTTGAGCAATGCTTCTCATGTCCTTCCAATATAGTGTCTGTGGTATCCTATGGGCAGTTCATAAATGGCCACTGCTTTGTGACACTACACAGGTCAGTCGATGGCCTGTAGGAATGTGCACAGGTTCTCAGTGGGACCAGATGAACGGCAGGCCCGTGTCTCTTCCCATGCAGTCTCTCAGTGAGGGTCTTCATAAAGACCCGGGATGCAGGCGGGGCCCAAAACAGAGGCCCCGATTTAAACCAATCTGGAGAAGCAGCCAGCTACAATGATTTACGACTCGGGACCAACCGCAGCGTTGCCTGGCCCCAGCAGACCCCCCTCTGCCACCAATCACGTGCTAACACTGCACACATCCTGTCTCAGCACGCAGCGGTGCATGGGGCATTGGCATTTCTCATTTACAGGATTTCCAATCTGTTTGAGTGATTATCTGTTCTTTTCTTGTCCCGTGCTCTATTTCGTTTTCCGCCTTTATTCGATCAATAGAGAACCAGAATCTGTTTACACCCCAATCACTCCACAACCTGGAATTCGAGTTAACCGGTGCCTCCAAATAAAGGCCATGTACCAACAGAATACATAACGAATATTCAATATAAACAAGGCCCTGATAAATCTGTGGGTGGATCGTTTAGAGAGGAGATTTAGAGTGAATTTTTGGCAGATAGTTTCATCCTCTTTCTTAGGCCTCATCTTTGTAACTTGCTCATTGGATAGGCAGTGTTTCACACTGTCGCTGTGCTACGCTTAAGCCGTAAATTGTATCCGGACATGCCATTCGGATTTATCGTGGGCTTGAAGAGTGCTGAACTGTCTTGATCATACATCAGTGCCTTGGAGCTTCCACCTTCCGTCACTCACGTTGAGTTAATGGAACTGCCCTCAAATGAAATAGGCTTTAACTCTTTTCTTTGGGGATCTTTTCTGTGATTTGCCGGGAGAGAGATCAGAAGAACACTTGAGTTCTATATCCACGCGTAACTGTATGCAGATATGAAATATGTGTGTGTCATCTGTGCTGCATGCGACACTGTGCATTCAGTAGGTCTATAATTCTAATGGTTGTTTTCTCTCTCTTCCGTTCCATGCTCTCCGGTCATGCGGTCACCGTCCTAATGACAGGTAATACTTGGTTCAATTGCCCTCCTCTCCCTCTCCTCTATGTTTGACATGCAAGACACCCTCCTGACCCCCCGTTGTTTCGTCGTGATTCCCACACCTCCTCCTGTATACTAGTTACGGGAATCTAAGGCAGGGCACTACGGGGCTCTGTACTTTGAGATAACAGAAGGACGCACGGCCTTTGGCCGCGGGGATGCGACATGACCATTTTCCTCTCAACGGTTTGGACAAAAATGCCACCCTTTGTGCCGGAGCTGGTCGTAGCCCTGTTATCAGGCCAGTAGGGTCCTCCGCACATACAGCAGTGATAAGACACAGAACATTCAGTGGAGCCTCCTTCCCCCTTAGTGTCTTATTCCTCAACCCACAGGCAGACGGACGGGTTGAGACTGTCGAAGTCTCAGAGGCCACGTCGTTGATGGAATTAGTTTAAAGGATATTGGAGGAGTAACAGTAATATCCTTACACTGAAATATAGAGTGGTGTGCAATTTGATCAGTCAATCAATTACATTTATTTTAAAATGCCTTTTAACGTCCACAGTCTAAACCCCAAAGAGCAAGCATTCAAGATG
This sequence comes from Novumbra hubbsi, assembly GCA_016801125.1. Lineage (NCBI taxonomy): Eukaryota > Metazoa > Chordata > Actinopteri > Esociformes > Umbridae > Novumbra > Novumbra hubbsi. Next base: position 6,026 of record JACXGK010015248.1, on the reverse strand, counting down.
TAGGATAACCATGGCTAGGAAACATTTCTAAATAAAGGCAGGAAACAAGGATGAGACCTGCAGAAAAAACTGTCTCTTTTGAGGGGAGGGGGGTGCTCATCTTTTTGCTGTGTCATTTGGAAATCAAAAGAGTACATGGCCAAGAAGGCAGGATTAGCCCACACTACTCAAATAAAGGCTGTGGTCATCTACAGATGAGGGAACCCTATGAGGGAGTATACTGTATGTATAGTAGTCTACAGCTAGAACCATGTGAGGAACTATACTGTATCTATTGTAGTCTACAGCGATGACAATATCAGGGATTATACTGTATCTATTACAGTCTACTGCTAGAATAATATGAGGGACTATGCTGTATCTATTGTAATCTACAGCTAGAACAATGTAAAGGACTATACTGTATCTATTGTTGTCTACAGCTAGAACAATAGGACGGGCTATACTGTATCTATTGTAGTCTACAGCTAGAACAAGATGAGGGACTATATTGTATATATTGTAGTCTACAGCTAGAAAAATGCGAGGGACTATACTGTATCTATTGTTGTCTACAGCTAGAACAAGATGAGGGACTATACTGTATCTATTGTTGTCTACAGCTAGAACAATATGAGGGACTCGACTGTATCAATGGTTGTCTACAGCTAGAACAATGTGAGGGACTATACTGTATCCATTGAAGTCTACAGGGAATATCCTGTATCATAATGTGATGATCTATCATGATGTAGATTCCGACAGCAGGGAACAGTTTAGTCCTGATGGAGAGTGAGTTGCTGTTGTTCTCCAATAACGTCTGAGGCGTTGCCATGGTCCCTTGATTCAGAGTCTTGAGAGAACGCAGTATTAAAACACTTCTTTAAAAAATGACACAAAGTCAGTTTGCGTCTGATGTCTTAAGCGGATTTAGAGAAAATCCATCTCTGTTAATGTCAGCTCTACTGTCTCTTGTAGAGCTGTGGAGGGTTAGGGGTTTTGGCTACGATGGGTTCTTTGGGCTCAGTACTGAGGGTAAAGTACCAATTGAGTTATTGAGCGAATGTTTGCATTGAGAAGCGAGGGAGGGTTTGGGTCAGTTTAGGGGACTTTCAGTCACTTAGATGGTAGGAGAGGGACTGCATTGCAATGAAGCTTAGGAATGGGCAATGTTATTTCTACAGATGTTTTTCTTAGAGCTCTTTTCCATCACTGCATATTAACATGAATATGAAGAATGTGCTACTTTGTGTGGAGATGTGACACATGAGCTCGTCATTATCTTTTCTGTGTGTGTTCGAGAGAGCTTTGTAAATCTTCAGGAAGCAGAGTACCTTAAGTTTGTGGGATTTCATGTCTGACACAGAAGTGTGGACAGGCAGGCTTACACTTACCTCGGAGGGTCGCAAAATCGATTATATTTGTGATGTGACACAGGAATGCGTCATTTTTAGTTGTACTGTAGTAAGTAGTTTTAATGTACTGCAGTGGCTACTTGCACGCAATGTTCTGTAGAATGTCAAAAAATGCTGATGAAGAAACCCAAATGTGTATATAGAGGTCCAGTTCATTCATGTGGTTTAGTTGTAGTCTGCCTGGTGAACCCACAGCCCTCAAGTCCACTGGCTTCCTCTCCCGCCGGCACAATGTGTTGCCAACCCCACATGTCTGTTGCTAAAGCAAATGCATTTGAACATTTCCCACGTTAATTGCTTTAAGTGTAACCACAAAATGACAGTGATTAAATCAACTTGCCAGATTGAATGAATGTAAATTACGTAACAGATTACTCCTCCACCGTTTGTAATATATTATGCAAATATTAGACGCATGCGTCATTAAATTCTCTCATTAATTAGGATGCCGGTGTTGCCGTATGTTAATAGGTGCAGATGGATCCCGGCCGCTCTACCACGACTGCACCAAGACCACTCTGGCTGTTGTTTCGCATTAAGGCTGCATCTGCTTTTGTCAAAAAACACATTCTTGGCTAATATGTGTGAATTCCAAGGTCCAGAATGGCATGTTATCTCCTTTTTGCTGTGTAATGTATGCTAATGTTGGCTGAGCGTACGGAGTGATGTTCTACAGAGTGCTCCATTCCCCCCCGGGGACCGAGGAATTATTTCTGCCGTCCTATGCACAATCCGTCGTACCCCGGCGAGGTATGCTTTTCATTAGCTATGACCGCACTTCTCCTTACCCCCCCTCCCCCCGCTTCTCTCCCTCGTCTCCCGCTGGGTCCGACAACATCTCACAATAGGTAGGGCGATGAAAAGAAATGCCAGTGCTTTCGAGGGGCCAGCTGTGCCAGTTAATCTAAGGAAGAGCATTGGGCCAGGTACTGAATGGTTGATGGTAGAACATTTTTGAATTCTGTTCTAAGAAAGCCAAACTTAATTTCTCTTGGAAATTACTCAGATAAACAATGGAAATGCTAACGCAAATGGTGTAGTGTGTTTTGTCGTCACCACGCCACCAACATGTGTGTGTGTGTGCACAGCCATGTCAATCATTACGTATCTATTCAAGCGCAGGCCTGAAATGTGGACCGAGACCATCCTTATGAGGGTGAGCAAATAGGTGATTTTGGTCAGTGGTGTGTGTGTGTGTCCCACTTAACTCCCCCTTCCCCTATCCACCTCTCTTGCCAAGGGGGGAGGCCACAGCTGGTCAGGCAGCTAGGTAGGGCTTTGCCTGAGGCAGACGCCTGCAGCTGGCAGCTAGCAAGGCCAGGGGTTGGGTGAAGGAGGTGGGGGGGTGGGGGGGGAGGACCCGGGTCTACGGGGCTTTGATCAGCCACAGAACGATTGGAGAGTCCAACGTAATTCTATGCATGTTCACTGCAGAGTCCAACTAGACAAATCTCCTCTGGCGTCCAGTTGTCACCTTTCCAATGATGCTACATACGACAGACCGATTTCTGTGTGCCGGCTAAAGCTGTCCAGGTAAGATAGCAGAACTCATTTACTACAGCGTATACACATGGTGGACTGCACGGTTGTGGAGTGAGGAAACCTTCCATGTTCAACATGACTTATATCCGGCATGTATTATGTGCATTGCACTACGCATTTCTTGTGAACAGTGTTAGTTTGTGCGGGCTGATGTGTTCTTTGAAGACACCGTTTTCATTTAGTTTCCTAAAACCCGTCTTGAATAGACGTTAATGAAACACATCTCACTGCGCCGTGAGGCTTGGAGGTACAGGTGCCATTACCCGATACTGTTTCCCTAATGTGAAGGGTTGGCAGAGGCGTCGGCCCTTGAGGGACACGGGGTGAACGAAAAAACAGCGCGATTCCTAGACACATAGCGGCTGTGTTGGCATGGTCTCTCGTCTCGTTTGTCAATGTATTCACTTTTAAAAACATTTGGATCTGCTGAAAGTCTGAAGTCCACCTGTGGCAAATTAAATTGATTAGACATGATTCACAAAGGCACACATCTGTCTGTATGTGGTACCAGACTTCACAGAGCATGTCTGAGTAAAAACCCCGCCAATGAAGACCAAGGAACTCAGTTTTGCATGGTGCTCATTTAGCAGACCCTCTTATCCACAGTAAGTGCATTCCTCATAGGGTGACTTGGAAAACCAACATCTGACAATAAGTACGCTTTCTTTCATCGAAGCCATTAGTTGGCAATCAGTGCCAGAGAATTAATTTTAATTTTTATATATTAGATTTAATCTTTCTCTGGGGTTGGGGGGATACACAAGTTAATTAAGCTACTGATCAAAGAGGTTGGTTTTCAGCCCCTTTCGGAAGATTGGCAAGGACAGGTGTAGATCTGGAAAAGGCTAAAATATTGCAGTTTTGAAAGTTCTCTGTAGCACAGTGGGCTCCATCATTGTGAAACGGAAGATGTTTGAAACCACCAAGATTCCTAGAACTGGTGGTCCTGTGAAAGTAATTATCCGAGCAAGAAGGGCCTTGGGCTGGGAGGTGTTATCCCAATGGCCACTATAACAGAGTTTTAGAGTTTCTCTGCAGACGTGGGATTACATTGCAGAAAATAACCATCTATTCAGCTCTCCATCAGTCAAGCCTTTGTCAGTGGTGTGACTGGACAGAAAACCCTTTTGAGTAAAAGGCATTTGACATGACGCCAGAAGTCTTAGAGCTTGGGAAAATAATATCTGGTCTGGCAACACCTAAATCTAAATATTAGTCTTGAACAAGGATGTCTGATCGCCTGACTAATTCCACCCGTATGGTGTAACATTGTGATGGCAACATCATGTTCTGAAGATGCTTCAAAGCGTTAGAGACTGAGGGACTGGTCACATTTGAGAGAAGGATGAACGGAGAGAAATGCAAAGAAGTCTTTGATCCGGATCCAGAGGACACAGGACCTCAGACCGGGGGCAGAGACTGATCTTTCAGTGTGGCCACCGCCCGAAGCTTGTAGCCAAGACAACGCTGGGGTGGCTTCAGGACAAGTCTGTAAACGTCCTTGAGTGGCCCAGCCAAAGCCTGGACCCTTTTGAACATTTGTGGGGAGATCTGATTCACTGACGCTCTCTTGTTTGCAACTGGTAATAATAAACTTGCATCTTTGAATAAAAATGTGTTTGTTATTGATATGTTGGGTTAAAGTCTCAACAAAAAAAGAAAAACATGATTTTATTATAACCTATATAACTTATGTTACCTCGAATCACGCTAATCAAAGATGCTTCAAATCATTAACTCAAATAATTTTGGTTTAACTTCATTCCTTAATGTTTTTTAGATGAATAAGTAAAAATACCATTTATAAAGCATCTATTTCGAGACAACATTGAACTAAAGCCAAACAAAGCCTGTGCCAAAATATGCATATCCTTCAAAAGTTGATAATTGCTTGCGTAGACAACCCAACAAAATTTACTTTTAATCACTTTTGGAGGATTTTCTAGGTCTTTTTAGTAGCGTTTTTAATCACATAATAAATTACTTTATTTCACACTTTATTTTCACACTTTAAATAAGCCGAAATTGACTAATAATTCATTATCAATGTCTCAAACGTAGTCATTCGGAAACGTACAGCACAACGGCGTGTCTACTTCTTCGCTCAATCAATTTTTCACTAATGTATGCGCAGGTATGACACACCCTTTAATAACACCAGCCCACTTGTCCTCATAATAATGAATAGCAGTAGCTGTTATTGTAGACTGTTGTCATTTTTCCGTACCAGTGACTGCTGGCCCGGTCGTACCAATGGCTCTCATGGTGGCTTTGGTGGAAAACTTGTACTTAGACAACATGCGAGCGCTTGTCTTCCATAAAAACTAGAATGAAAGTAGACAGAACTAGTACAGAAACGAAACTTGAAAAAGCAAAACTGGGACGTGGGAGTTTAATAGTCAAATTCAGACGAGTTGAAAAACGAGTTGCTGTGTTGCTTAAAGTTAAACTTGCGTGTATTTCACCTGCCGAGCGCGCGTGTGCACGTGCGTGGGTTTCAGGGACCCCGAGGAGGCTGCAGTCTCTCTGATGTTCATACTGGGTAGCTGCTGAAGCTCAGGGACTTTGTTGACCACCCACTGCTACGGTCTCTCAGCTGGAATTCTATTTGTTCCTTCACTGGAATGAAATGGCATTGATTGTTGGCTCAGATGTCTGAGAGAGGGGGTAGAGGAGAAACGGAAAGCGGGCAGAGAAGAATCGGAGAAAGTCACTCGCTGGTGCTCAGGCAGGCTTCTCCGGATCAATGGCGTCTTTAAAGGCAGAACAACAAGAAAGTGGAAAGTGCACGACGAGAATGTGTTTGGCTTCGTGATGCACGCTGTCGGTGGAGGTGCGTCACGCCTTTCCTATCAAGATGCCACAGCTCATATCTCTTAGCGCGTAGCATGTCGTTACACTGTTATTACACCCACCGTCTTACACTGTTATTACACCCACCGTCTTACACTGTTATTACACCCACCGTCTTACACTGTTATTACACCCACCGTCTTACACTGTTATTACACCCACCGTCTTACACTGTTATTACACCCACCGTCTTACACTGTTATTACACCCACCGTCTTACACTGTTATTACACCCAC
>JACXGK010015247.1:0-11022 GCA_016801125.1 Novumbra hubbsi | reverse complement strand
GGTTTGGCTATGCACAGTCAGTTGTGGCAGTGGTTTGGCTATGCACAGTCAGTTGTGGCAGTGGTTTGGCTATGCACAGGCAGTTGTGGCAGTGGTTTGGCTATGCACAGTCAGTTGAGGCAGTGGTTTGGCTATGCACAGTCAGTTGTGGCAGTGGTTTGACTATGCACAGTCAGTTGTCCCCCTAGACGGGGACGTGACATGACAGAGGTGGGGGCGCGGCCCTAGACGGGGACGTGACATGACAGAAGTGGGGGCGCGTCCCTAGACGGGGACGTGACATGACAGAGGTGGGGGCGCGTCCCTAGACGGGGACGTGACAGTGACGTGACAGAGGTGGGGGCGCCAATTACATTATGCACAAGTTTTTTTTGTTGTGCCAAAGATTGTGGCACACACATTTCTAATTTAATAATAATTTCTTTATTTGAAAAGATTTTACTCCAACAAAGGTTTGATTCATATGATTTAAGTAAGATCAAGATCATTCATGCAATAAAAAAAAGAAATGTCCTGATGTGGATAAAATTGTCTATACCCCTACCTTAACAATCATAATGAAATTCCCCAAATTATAATCATGATAGGCTGTCCCACCAATCCAGTCCAAGAGCTGACCAAAAGATGCTCATGGATGTCTCTAAGACCCTCAGGGTGGCAGACCTGTCTTGACAACATCATTGTCGAAGTACCTAAATCAACGGTCTGAAAATCCTACAAAGTGTAAATTGAAGTTATTTTAGTTCAAGGGTACCTGCTATTGAAGTTAGAGGTGTACTTACAGTGGCTGTAATACATTTTTACTTAATCAATTTTCAAATGGATTCATTTAATGGTTTGGAAAAGCCTATAGGAATAAATACTTCTAATTCTTTGGAGAGCCACTGTATTTTTTTCTGCACAATAAAATTGATTTTTATTGCATTTCTATAAATCTTTTAGGAATATTGCAAAGTATAATTTAATAAGTTTGAGTGTATGTCCGTGACAACTTTTATATCGTCCAGATATCAACTTGCTGGAGCAGCTCTACTAAATAATTAATGATGAATGTAGTGCCGACAGCATACATGGTTTCTGCATACCGTTCACAATGGAAACAGCCCACAATATACAACTGAATACAGACAAGAAATTTTGTCAAATTGATCTTTTTCACCAGTCCGTGACTAGCTAGCTGCATCAGGCTAACCAGGTTTGCATGATTGGTCCATAGATGAGAATGGGTGGAGCATGTTGTGTTTGGCAACAGCTGGAGGGGATGAATATCTGTCATGTAAGAGGTAACTAGAATAAGACTGACTTAGAACCTCTGGAATGACATGGTGTGGGTGAGGCATTGAGTTGACCGGTGCCCCTTGTTCTATGCTAGGCAATGTGTTTGTGGTGCAATGGGACAAGGTGCATCTTCAGGGGCGCGAGGCGGAGGGACTCTTCACCTTCCAGGCTGCTCTCCACCGCAATGGAACCATTGCATTCAATTATAGAGATGTAAGTATTTCAATGAAATACATCATTTTTAAATCAAGAACACAAATGTACCCTTCCATTTGAAATGTCAGTGCAAGTCTTGTTTTACATCCATTTATTTGAAGCATTACAATTACAAGACAGAGGAATGACTGCTGTTTCAATGTGGATAACGATGCTAGTTTAACAATATTTTCAATGGTTGGTAAGGTAGTTTCTATCTCTTTAGTAACTTTAGTTCACCCATACCACACCATAAAAGGTAAATAAATGTAGTACCATATCACACCTGGTATAGACATTAATACGGAATTTTGTAAGAAATGTAATAAATATACTGCTTAATTAGAAGGTTAACACCACCTGCAGAAATTAGTAATTCTTGTAACTCTCTCAATAAGTAACAGCGCCTTTGTGTAGAAAGTTATCTTGGTAAAACACTAATTTTAGCCAAGCTGATGTCCACATAGTAGCCTAGTATCGTCCAGCAGGTAAAGATGCCTTCAATGCCACTGATGTCCACTTAGTATCCTAGTATCATCCAGCAGATAAAGAGCCCTTCAATGCACCTGATGTCCACTTAGTATCCTAGTGTCATCCAGCAGGTAAAGATGCCTTTAATGTCACTGATGTCCACTTAGTATCCTAGTATCATCCAGTAGGTAAAGAGCCCTTCAATGCAACTGATGTCCACTTAGTATCCTAGTATCATCCAGCAGGTAAAGAGCCCTTCAATGCAACTGATGTCCACTTAGTATCCTAGTATCATCCAGCAGGTAAAGAGCCCTTCAATGCAACTGATGTCCACTTAGTATCCTAGTATCATGCAGGTAAAGAGGCCTTTGATGTAACTGATGTCCACTTAGTATCCTAGTATCATCCAGCAGGTAAACAGGCCGTTAATGTAACTGATGTCCACTTAGTATCCTAGTATCATCCAGCAGGTAAAGAGCACTTCAATGCAACTGATGTCCACTTAGTATCCTAGTATCATCCAGCAGGTAAACAGGCCTTTGATGTAACTGATGTCCACTAGTATCCTAGTATCATCAAGCAGATAAAGAGACCTTCAATGCAACTGATGTCCATTTAGTATCCTAGTATCATCCAGTAGGTTAAGAGGCCTTTAATGTAACTGATGTCCACTTGGTATCCTAGTATCAACCAGCAGGTAAAGAGCACTTCAATGCAACTGATGTCCACTTAGTATCCTAGTATCATCCAGTAGGTTAAGAGGCCTTTAATGTAACTGATGTCCACTTGGTATCCTAGTATCAACCAGCAGGTAAAGAGCACTTCAATGCAACTGATGTCCACTTAGTATCCTAGTATCATCCAGCAGGTAAACAGGCCTTTAATGTAACTGATGTCCACTTGGTATCCTAGTATCGACCAGCAGGTAAAGAGGCCTTTAATGTAACTGATGTCCACTTAGTATCGTAGTATCATCCGGGTCATTCTTATGAAATCCTGGTTTCAAACATTTCAAACATGAAAATTGCATGCATTTAAAAATACATAAATAGGAAATTTTTGATAGCATTGTTAGCAAGGTCTTAGGTTATTGTGAGTAATAATCTCAAAACATATACTAACAATATAACATATTTTTATTCACATTTTACCAAACAAGTTCTTGAAAGTATCTAATTACCGCAACTATCCAAAACACCAAAAACGATAGAAAAACGAATCTTTTTTTCTATTTTTATAAATAAATTATTAAATAGGCCTGTACAAAGTTACATGAATCTCTGGGGAAAGGTTTTTAACAATAAATTAATTTAGTTATTTTTGCAATTTTCTCTTATTCCCGCAATACTCCCCATGATCTACAACCGTTTTTGGTGATATTTGATCCAAACCTGACATTTGAAGTCATACTGCAAAATTTAAGTTAAAACAAAAAACTATGTTCTGGACACATTGAAAGACAAAATATTATTTGTTATTAATTAATTAATATCTGAATTATCACCTGTTTCAATAATGAGATACATGTTTCGGAAATGAGGCTGATGATTTTGGGAATGAGAATTTGTAAGAATTAGTAATTCAATAACCAGGACCCCTGCATAAAAACACCATAACTCAATAAAATCTGAAAACAACATTTGTGGTTAAAATACAATATATAATATGTACATTACCAGAACTAATAACAAAACACAAGCATGTTTCATAGAACAAATATCATGGATTTTCACTAGTATTGAACTGAATACATTTAGTTCACTTCAGTCCAAAACAATGCTATACACGATACAAACAATCGCAAAGTGATTAGGCCAGATTAACCCTTTTTTCTTTTAATGTTGTTCAGCGGTCAGATCTTCATTTTTTTTCATGATTCCATGTAGTTTTCTTTTGCGATAAAGTGTAACATAACAACATCAGAATGTAGTTTCTCTCTATAATAGAGCTATTGTACCTCTACAATCTAATGTCATCTGACTAATTACATAATAATTACATAATACGTCCATCTTTATATCCTTTTTATAGAGCCTATAATAAAAACCAATGGGACTTGATTCAACAAAATAACATAACAGCTACACATGACACAACTTGCTAAATTCATTTTCTGACTCCTGAACTTTCTTTTTCCATGCTTTTTTTTATCTAGCACTTGCTGCAACTTTATTTTTTGCACTAGCTGTTATATGTCGTGGAGCTCCGCCCCCTAGAGGGCGTAGCTCTAGCGGTTTACCCATGCCGCATAGCGGCCAACTGAAAATAAAATGTACTTAGCTCTGCCAATCGGGGCACACCTGCCCCTATATCTGAGCGTGTGCCCTTTACACCATGTCCCATTTTTCTTCAGCTTCGACTGAACAATGATGTACTACCTAGTGATTTTTTCTTTACGGATCACGACATCAGGCGACGATTTTTGGAAGCCGCCTGCCGCTGTTCTTCCTGTGCCGGAAGACCGGCACACTGTTTGTGTGTCGTGTCTTGGACCGCGGCACGCCAAGGAGGCTGTTCTGGAGGCACCAGCATGCGCTGCCTGTGCAGTCTTACCTTTGGCTGCTCGCCAGGGAAGGTTGCATTACTTCCAGGAGGAGATAAGTTTAGACGCCGTCCTCTCTTCTCCTTCTAGCGGCGTCGGACGGCGACGACGGCGACGACATCCTGGAGTTGGAGGACATTCTTCCTCCTTTGACGCAGGCTACTCCGCCCCCTCTTCCAATGGAGTTGTGTGGTGGACGCTTGTCGGGAGGAACCGATGTGGATACGCTCGAGCATGGAGTTCCCGCTCGTGGCGATCAGTCAAAATTCCCTCTTCGAATGGAGTTCCAGTCCGTCGTCGAGAAGGCGGCGTTGAGGCTGGAGATTCCTCTGCCCCCCCTTCCACCTCCTAAGGCCATTTCGTTCATGTCCCACGCTTCGTGGGCGGAACAGGCTAAGGAGTCACCTGCGCCTGCGCCGAACGTACCAGGACTGTCGGATTATGCCGAAGGTTCCTGGACGGCTCCGGTGTTGGCGAAAGCGCCAGTGAGGTCCTACCTTCCGTTCACCATGGTCGAAGGACGGCAGGAGGCTATTCGTCATGCTGTGCCCCCTTTGGAACAGGAGTTGGCCGCACATTTCCTGCCGGGACAGTTTGGATGGCAGAACAAGAAGCCTCTGCTTCCCACGTCTAAGGACCGGTTCACGGCGCACATGTTGGACAAGTGCTACGTGTTGGGGGCTGTGGTGGCCTCCAATAATATGGCCTTGTTGGCATCAGCTGCCTCCAAAATGTTTTCGGGTGCGTCGGCCCCCTCAACTTTTGAGTTGGGCGAGATCTCCCGGATACTAACGGCTATACTGCATCTGAACCAGGCTCACGCTGTTTGCGCGGGCCGGTCAATGGCATCCTCAATGGTGGCTCACCGTCACCTGTGGCTGTCGTTGTCCTCGCTAAAGGAGGCAGACAAGGCGCCATTTTTTGAACGCTCCGCTGACGCAGACTGGGCTGTTCGGGGAAGCAGTCTCGACGGCGATCGACTCATTCAAGAGGGTCGATAACGCGAGGTCCGAGTTATCTCGGCACTTGCCGTTGGCCGGCCGGATGGTTCGTCCAGGACCGCCCTCTCGCTCTACCACGCGGCAGCCCCCGAAGAGCAGCGCGGCGTCTCGGCGGCGGCATCGCAGGCAACTGGCTACCACAGCAACAGCGACGACGGCCACGACTCAGCAGGCGCAGGTTCCCACTCAGGCGCCTTCTACTCGTAGAGCAGGAGCTTTTGTCCTCGCCCCAAAGTTCGCCAATGGACCTTGGCCGGCGAACAAACGAAAACGCTGACTAGGCGTGGAGTTGGCAGAGGATGGCGAAGTCGCCGCCTCAGCCCCCATGACGAAGCCTAGTACGAAGGAGGTGGAGGTGCCGCGCTTTGTTGCCGGCACGGCCCCCTTATCTAAGAATAAAACCATGGTTGATATTTATTCTGTTTCATGTGTTTTTCATTCTATAGAAGGGGTGGGCAAACTACGGCCCGGGGGCCAAATGCGGCCCGCGAGGCTGTCCCATCCGGCCCACAGAATGTAATACAATTATTTTGAGGGGAATTAAAAAACCCACTCACCAGCCCATTCTTATATATCTGAGATTTTAACTATTTACACCTTATATGGGATCTACTGTACATATGTAATGTATGTTTTAACTTTTGCCCTTTTCTGGCCTCCAAATCAATTATGATTAACAAAGTACAAAAACAAATGTGGCCCTCCATTTCATTTCAAATTCCTGATGAGGCCCCCCGAGCCAAAATATTTGCCCACCCCTGTTCTATAGGGTCTGATGGCCCTGAACGAATTACGCCCACGCTTCACTATCCGTGTGGGGGCAGTTTAGCTACTCCATTGGCTACTTATCTCGCACCGGCTCTAATAGCTGGAACGAATAAGATACCTTTGGATATGAGCAGTGGCGCTGGCGCGAAAGGTATTCCTTGTCGCAAGCGCCCTGTAGTTGAGGGTGTGTTTCCTTACAAGAATAGTTGTTCTCGTTCTCGTCCCTTTTCGGGAAAAGTGAACGAAAGAAAACTTTTATCAGTTGGCGTTCAAACTGAGCCTGACGTAAGCGTTAATGACATAAACCTTGTTGGTTTCAACCAGGTCCGCTTCTACGGCTGACGGGCTGTGCCTGGTTATGCGCACGGGGCACGGTTTAGTTAAAGCTGGATCCCGAGCGCGTAGTTTGGACAATTTGCCAAAAGTTGGCAGGTCTGTGGTTGAGTAAGCTAACAAGCGGCGTCACTTGACCGCGCTCAATGGGCCCTGTCTACTGAACGATGACGTTTGGTCGTCATCAGCACTCAGTGGCGTGGTGGGTAGCCTCCCGGACTCTCCTTCTGGTGATCCGGGTTCGAATCTTTCCCACGGCAAGAAAAGAAACCTTATCGAACCCCACGACGCTGGGTGGGTCGAATAAGGTGTTTTCTTTTAATACCCCTGTGCCTTCTGCCCCCCTTCGGTTTTCGCCCCCCCTTGGAGCTCAGACGGCGGTGAGGGCGAGTATTATGTACAGTGCTTTGTCTGCGGAAGGCACCTCAATTGAGAGCTCTTCCGCTTTCTCAGCGCTACTGGGATTGGCGTCAGAGATGCAATCTCAGCGCATGGCTCAATTGTACAATCCGAAAGGGTTACGCGGTACAATTTTGCCGATCCCCACTCCTTTCTCGGGAGTGTTGGAGACGGCGATGGCATCACCAGAGAAGGTGGCAGCCCTGTCGGCGGAAATACAGGAGCTCAGCCTAAAAGGCGTGATCTCTGTAGTTCCGGAGGCGCAGAAGAGAGAAGGGTTTTATTCCCTCTATTTTCTGGTACCCAAGAAGACGGGGGGAATGAGACCGATTTTGGACCTACGTATTCTCAACAAGTGCGTTGCGAAACGGTCCTTTTGGATGCTCACAACGAAATGGAATCTGGAAGACTTACTGATCTATCAGTTTGACATGTACAAATTAGCATGTGTGCCACTTTTGAGGCTTCTACTCAAACATCTGGGCCTACTATGGGGGGGAGGGGCCAAATTGCAATCTCTTGATGTGGCCCAAAATTCTTAGCGGGGCCCCTGCCAAAAATAATTAGGAAATCTAAAACAATAAATCACAAAAAAGGGCAAATTATCACTACCATAACTGCAATTCTCATTACCGCAACAGTGTAGCGGTGTGTGACATGTGTATTGCGGAGGATGAGAGAAGCTTGCATATGTAGCTAACAATGGAGAAGCCATTATGACTCTGCAAAAAAGTTTTAATAAATCATGTTAGAAACGTATTTACCTTTATATTGATCAAATAATAATCATTAAAGGTTTTTTAAACAAGTAATATTTCATGTTGCGGTAATGAGAATATACAGGGAGAAGTTTTCATTTTAAAGTGGAAAAATGTAATAAACTTAGCTTACCTGGTGTCCATCTTGTAGTTTCTCTTTTATGTGATGCATTATAACCGAATAGAACTTTATTTAAAAAACACTGTCGTTTTTACAGGATCATGAACAATGTTACCAAGGATGAGAATTACATGCATGGACACCATGTTTTACACCCCCAAAACATTATTTGAATATTAAACCGGTAAATTCAATATGTTTTGCTTAATTGCAAGACATAATAAACAATATGCATTTTGTTTTGGTGAATATTTTTTAGTTTAATCAATCTAAAATTCAATCAAAAATCTACTAAAATGAATGTGGACGCCTTGCGGTAATGAGAATTTCAGCTCAAAATCAATTAAAATACAGTAATAACAAATGTTTATGTGTAAATCTTACACTGTACAAGAAAGAGCACAACACTATCTTTATTATTATGTTGTCGTTTTTAACAAAACTGTGACTTTTATTGTTGAAAAGCTAGCTGAATTGTTCATAAAAAAAGATTATGCCTTTGAAGTAAACTGATGCTGCAACATAATTAAGGTTATATACAATACCAGACATGAATATGGTACTGAGATTCAAACGCTGGTCCATTTGACTTTCATTCCAAAAGCATTTCCAATAGACCCAATTATCTTGGTAATGAAAGTGTGGTCGCTAAATTGTATTCATTTTTTTCTAAAAATGTTTTTTTTCAAGGTATTCTCAGTTGAAAATCAGACTGTTAATAAAATGTGATGGTTATGTCCTTTCATAGCTAGAATATATTTTTTTTTTTTGAGACTTAAACCACTTACTACAATTACCAAGATAACTGTAGCTCAAATTGGAATTTTTAATGACTTAAAAAGCAACAGCCAGTCTCTAATTTTCTTCTTCACTTTATTAAGGTTCCTTTGCCAATTGAAAAGATCAACTCCACCGAACACCCAGTGAAAGTGGGCCTATCTGATGCATTTATGGCTCGCCTTCCCTCTACACAGTCCAAAGGTCAGTCAAAACCACGCTAGACTTGTGTCTGCCACACTATCCATCCCTCTACTGTAATCATGCCAATTTTAAGTGGTCTGTTATGGTACTTGTTCAAATGTTGCCAGGACAACAATACGGCTGGTCTTCATTTAGAAGATGCTCTATTCCACAGCGGCTAACAGTACTGAGTGTAAGCATTTTCATAGTGTTTAGCACTTATTGGACCCAAACCGAAAACCCTAGATTTCCTTCCTACAGATGCGAGACGGCAGACTATCTATGAATACCACAGGGTGGAGATTGACACCATTAAGATCATCAATCACTCTGCATTTGAGTTCACCCCCTTGCCCAGTAAGTATATATTGTGCTGTATACGTTGTGCAGTATATATTGTGCTGTATACATTGTGCAGTTTATATTGTGCTGTATGCATTGTGCAGTATGCATTGTGCAGTATGCATTGTGCAGTATGCATTGTGCAGTATACATTGTGTAGTATGCATTGTGTGGTATACACTGTGTGGCATGCATTGTGTGGTATGCATTGTGTGGTATGCATTGTGTGGTATGCATTGTGTGGTATGCATTGTGTTGTATACATGTAGTATACACTGTGTAGTATGCATTGTGTAGTATACACTGTGTAGTATGCATTGTGTAGTATGCATTGTGTAGTATGGATTATGTAGTATGCATTGTGTAGTATACATGTAGTATGCATTGTGTAATATATATTGTGTAGTACACATTGTGTAGTACACATTGTGTAGTATGCATTGTGTAGTATGCATGGTTAAGTACATATTGTGTAGTATGCATTGTGTAGTATGCATTGTGTAGTATGCATTGTGTAGTATGCATTGTGTAGTATTCATCGTGTAGTATATATTGTGATGTATACATTGTGTAGTACACATTGACCAAACACATACCTGACTGTATACAAGTCTGTAAAAGCTATAGTCGATTTCTATGTCAGATCTTTTTTTTTTTTTCAGCCTGTCTTCAACACACTTCTTGTGAAGTCTGTCTGATGTCTAATCTGACAAAAGACTGTGGTTGGTGCAACACGTTGCAAAGGTGAGGTGCCTGTGTGTTGTTGTTTCTTGCCTGTGTGCTAGATTACTGATGATGTTCTGAAGTCTCCAGTGCTCGCTGGGCATTGCTGCAACGGGTCAAGTCCATATTCATGAATTAGACACCATGAAAGTGTATTGATATTGGATCGTTGTCCCCTCTCTCAGTCCTCTCCACATGTTTCAGATGCTCGGATGGAATTGATCGGCATCGTCAAGAGTGGCTAGACTACAACTGTCCTGAGGAGGTGAGACAGGGTTGTCATGGCGAGGACTTAAAAGCAGAAGATGACCACGTGAATCATTATCTAGAACAATCGTTGTTTTCCATGACAATATTTTTTGGTCATTTATTTTCTTTCAGGCAAAAGAAAGTATTTGTGAGAACTACACCCAAGGGGTCCCAGAGGGTTCTTTAGATCCTTTCAACCACTCAGCAGAGCCCACTTCCTCCTCTGCAGTACTTGCAGATATCCCAGTCACTGAGGGTGAGTCTGGAGGGCATGGAGTATCACCTCTCTGTTGGGTGCAAGGTTGCTGGCTACCCACAAAACAAATCAAAACAATGTGCTTGTTGAACTGGATTTCCTGGATTCTCCTCCATGTAAGACACCACATTGGATTCCCCTTCATGTAAGACATACACCACACTGGATTCTCCTTCATGTAAGACACCACACTGGATTCCCCTTCATGTAAGACACCACTCTGGATTCCCCTTCATGTAAGACACCACATTGGATTCCCCTTCATGTAAGACATACACCACACTGGATTCTCCTTCATGTAAGACATACACCACACTGGATTCTCCTTCATGTAAGACACCACACTGGATTCCCCTTCATGTAAGACAGACACAACACTGGATTTCCCTTCATGTAAGACATAAACCACACTGGATTCCCCTTCACGTAAGACATACACCACACTGGATTCCCCTTCATGTAAGACATACACCACACTGGATTCCCCTTCATGTAAGACACCACACTGGATTCCCCTTCATCTAAGACACCACACTGGATTCCCCTTCATGTAAGACAGACACCACACTGGATTCCCCTTCATGTAAGACACCACACTGGATTCCCCTTCATCTAAGACACCACAC
>JACXGK010015246.1:0-10647 GCA_016801125.1 Novumbra hubbsi | reverse complement strand
GAGCACCCAGCGGTTTCCACTGTCTGTGGTGGGGAACGGCCCTACTACATCCACTCCCACCCTCTCCATGGGAGCCCCCACTGGGAACTGTTGAAGCTGAGCATGGGAGCGGCCTGCGGGACCCTTTCTGGCTGTGCAGTGGTCACAGCGGCGGCAGAAATCCTCCACATCCCTCTTGTGCTGCCCCCAGTAAAAGCCCCGACGGAGGCGGCGGAGTGTCTTTGTGACCCCAAAGTGTCCGGTCCCTACCCCCCATGAGTACTCTGGAGCACAGCCTCCCGCAATGCCTTTGGGACCACCACCTGCCACCTCTCCTCTCCTGTAGCCGGCTCCTTCCATGCCCGCTGTAGCACGCCATCCGCCAGCCGCAGTCTCTCAAACTTTGACCACAACCCTTTGGTCCCGAGGGAGAGCGCTGTAACCTCTTCCCATGGTGGCCTCACCTGTGCCTCTACCCACTGTAGCACTGGCTGTAGGTCTGTGTCCCGTTCCTGCTGCTGTCCCCATTCAGCCACGTCAACTGTCTGCAGCTCACAGCAGACCGGCCCGCTCGCCCGACACACTGTGGTGAGTACTAGGTTGTACTCACTTTTGTTGCTACGGTGTATACATTAATGGCTGTGTGTTAAGTTATTCTGAGGGAACAGTAAATGTACATTGTTATACAATCTGTACACTCACTACTTTACATTGTAACAAAGTGTCATGTCTTCAGTGTTGTCAAATGAAAAGATATAATCAAATATTTACAAAAATGTGAGCGATGTACTCGCTTTTGCGAGACACTGTATATACAGCTAGGTGGGAAGTCTTTTGTTGAAATAATGAAATAGTTGACACTGTAGTGCTACAAGTGTTTTCAAAAACATATATCATTGCAATAAGTGATAAGTGTGTTTTACAAAAACAAACAACTTTATCAAAACCCGTCACTCGTGTCCAGGGATTAAAACAGAAACCTTGCATCAAACTGGCCCTCCATGTTCAGTCTGATTGTCTTAATGCTCCGAAGGTACAGTACACTGTTCAGCAATTGTGCAAGTATGTGCTTCAAGCATGTTTTATGTCACCAGATGCACGACTGTGCCTGTCTTAGGTTGTCCCAGTATCACAGTTAGGATCTTACCCGTCTTTGGCTAAACAGCCCTCTTTACTGGCCACACTTTAGGACTCATGATGGGATGGGTTGGAAAATGAACCATTTTTAAAGTGATTGACACTCCCTTCTGTCAATAGTCAATTGGCCTGCCATCCCCAGACATCCCCCAGGGTGTGGGCCATATTATTTGCTGTATATTTTGTGGAAATTGGAATTGTAACCAACTCTGATTGATTCGTTTAGGAATGTTGATATTTTAAACAAGACTCTGCTCTTCTTCCCATATATCTAGCGTGAAGTTATTGGAGGTTTCAATGTCTGCCTGGAAGGGTTTGGCTGGTATTTCACCTGGCCCCTCTGCTCTGCCCCCTCCAAATGGCCTTTCTTATTTTAGTTTTAGTGGGGGGGGGGGACAACCTCCAGCATATTTGGGCCTCATGGGATTTCTTTTCAGGACTAACCGTTCAGCAGCTCCGTGAAGTATTCTATTGATCTCTGCTGCTTTTCTTTCTCATTAGTAAGGAGTATGTTTTCTCTGCTTTAAATGCACACCGCTTGCAACACAGCACTGCTAAGAAATTCAGCCTTTGTCCTGTATGTACAGCATTATGTTTCAACAGCAATATTTACTGTTGAGAGGAGATGGAATACAGCCAGGCATAGGCAGAATCCAAAAGAAAAATCTGTTCACTCCGCTTTCCGACAAAAACTGAAACACTTTCTTCATTCTATACCGCAGTTGCATAGAAAAACATAATAGAATCTTCATGAACAGTTGACCCAAAGTTTTGACAAAAAATGTATTCTATTTACCAGTAATAGCAACATTCTACTTGAAGATATTTTGTTTATTTTTGGTGTCATGACCTCCATGACTGACACCCAATAATAATTCATTAATAAGGGGTTTGGTTTTCCCCTAAGCGTCCTCACAGTTGCCAATTTTAATCTATTGTTGGGTTCCCTCGGACAATTGTAACGATCTATCGACCCTGTAATTTACATAGAACAGATAGAAGAACCGCATATGAGATCTTACTGATCTGACTCATAGCTAATAACTCCTAGTCCAAACTCATATTACAACTTGGTAGAAAATATTTGAAAGGGCACAAATTTAACAGGGATATGCTTTTCTATAGGGCACCCCATATTTTTGGTATTTTGAAAAACATAACCTTAAAGTGCCACTCAATAGTTCTTGAAAAGATCAGTTTCCAACATCGGGATCATGTGAGTCACAAATATGCAACTCATAAATAGGTAGCAGCCCTGACAAATATGTGTAACAACCGGGTGCAACACGCAAATATGTAAGGCCATTAGCACATGTAATTCAAGTCACTAATCTGTATAATGCAAGGTGACAAATGCTATAACATTCAAAGAAACATTATTGAACATAAAACATGTATTTGCTAATCACCATTTGTTTTTGAACTTTTACACATGTGTGTGAAACTATATGCATGTATATCATGAGAGTGATTTTTGACTGCTGCATTATGCGTTTGTGTATATTTCAGACAAGTTTAAAACATAAAAAAATCTCCATGCAGGCATGTTTGCCTGGAGTCGTGTATGTCTTAGCAACAAGGATAGATGAAAATCGACAGCCAATAGGCACGTAAAACTAATCATTAAACAAATATATGTATGGCATTATATTTCAAAATTTTGAAATGCATATTTTAGAGTGCTGAGATGAATCTAAAAACAGAAGTGTTGCGGACTTCTAAAGTACAGTGAGCAAAGGGACAGCCATGCAAACAACGTTTTATAAAATCCCTCCTCGTCATTCGATGTAAATGCAATATAAGCGGCTGTTTCCGAATTTTACAATTACTTTTAGAAAGTGTCTCTCTGAGTTGATTAGGTTAGACCTCTTTGAAACATCTCAGATATAACATTTATTCGTGATTAGTTATTCTCGTATCCTCGTGATAAACATTAACGATACTCTAATACCGAATAGCCGAAACTTGTGTACGTGAGTTTCACAGTGTCTGGTATACATATTTCGATAATAAAATTGAAGAGGGTGGTGGGGGTCAAAACGTTCAATAGTATCCCGCGGCATACTATCTGAGGACGTTGGGAACGTGCCAGATCACCTCATTGGCTAGAATCATTGCATGGGAGGGGCGTTTTTACTGCTTTAACTGCATTGTTCCATTGAAGTTTGCGTATTCCAGCAGGGCTGGTCTGGTGTGCGTACGTAGTAATATAGCTCTTATTTTATAAAATGCTTCACTGTGAACTATTTTTACAAATGTCTTTTTCGCAAAACAACTCGCTGGACGAGAATTTTTCTCCCTCCCCGGAGCAGGAAAGGGTTTCTAAACGTTTGTCCTGGGGGAATATGATGCAGAAACGGACTGAACTCAAGAGAATTAATCAAAGACTGGAAGACAATGATCAACGCGCTAGCAACAGTGAAACTGGTGAGTTTTTAAAATTTAAAAATGTGTTTTACTCTTAGTATATTGATTTGTCTGAGTTGCAGTTTTCCCATTATAACAGTTGAAAAACGTATTTTATTTTTTTTAAACCCCATCTTGGTCTGGAATATATGATGTGTGTATAATCTATAAGTAGAACACATGCCATGCCTCGTTTAACAATTATATCGAATGCGCCGTATATACAACCAGTGGCCAGAAAATATGGGGCCAACCAAGGCTACAAATGAAATGTCGTTTTGGGATGCATCCCAAGTTTACCTGAAAAGCGATTCTTACAGCACCGTGCGAATGTAAATTAACCCTATTGTTTTCTGCTCTATTCCAGGATCAGTTACAGATTCAGAGTCCGAATTTGAACTCTTCTACACCCCACTGGAGGAGTCTATCTGTGCCCAGGTAGTAGAGACCATCTTCGAAAGCCTCTCTGATGCCACAGATACCGTCCTGCACTGCACGAAGATCGTCCTACCAGATTCACTCCTGCACAACATTGGCCAAGAGCTGCTCCATCTGGCTGCAAGTGAGCCTTGCGGCCTGAAGGGGGCACTCATTGACCTGTGTGTAGAGCAAGTGGAGCAACAAGATGAATTGGGTAACGGACTGTGTAGTATTGAGCAGATTGCTGTTGATCCCAACCTGGTTCCTACCTTCCATCTTACCCTGGTGCTTCGCCCAGAGGTGGGGGGCTTATGGCCCAAAGTGCAAAGGCTCTTTGGAGCTCGGGGGGATGGAGGGCCCAGTAGGACTGGGTCCGCCAAGAGGCAGAGCGGGAAATACACACACACTGTCAGGCTCAGTACCGGGTTCAGAGCTATTAAAAGAAAGTTGTATAGTTCAGGAGAGCTGCTTGTTGAGGAGTGTTGATGTGCCAGAGCTATGTAATACATATAAAATACTTTGGTAGTAGTACATATCTAATACTTTGGATATTTACTATGCTGTATTTCGGTGTACCTGGTAGAATCTTTATTAAAAAAAAAAAAGTAAATCAAGTGCACTACTTTGACTATGGCTTGATATATACTGTGAATTGCTCTGCACTAAGGACTTAACCGAGAGAAGCCAGCATGATGGCAAAAGGGAATTCAGTAAATCATTGTGGTTGACCGAAATCAATCAAATTTTACTTCTGAGTCATTGATTAACTAAACTTGTAAGTGGAAACTCTTATTTCATTCCCCTAGTGTGGCAAGACAAGATTTGCAAAACATGTTTACAAAGCTCCAAGTGTCTTATTTTTTACAAAGAATGTATTGCCTCTGCTAGCTAACGTCTTGTCTTATGACACCATTTCTGAACAAAGATGTAGGAATGATTGAATGTATAATTAAGACAATGTAAACCGGTTGTTTTTGAACCATGCATTTGATTAGTTAGTTTATTTATTTGATATTCAAATACATGTACTGCTTTTTTGTATTCTCAACTTGAAACTGAATTATTAAATATAATATTTTTCAAATTAAATGTCAATGTAAGGTCTTTCAGTGGCACCACCTTTTCAAAATATTGTCATTTATATAAAAGAAAAACATTTAATAAATACAGATTTTCATATGTGCAATCATTTTCAACACCTTAATAATCCAACGTGCCACAAGTCAAACCACAGGTTACATTCAATTCTAAAATAAAGGATCTTTTCTTCATAATGCTGTCAAGCCTGTGTTTTTAAAAATAATGCAAGGTATATTACAGATGTGAGCTATAAAATTATGATTAAAACTGTCTGTCTGTAATAGAAGGCCATGTGTTGGTTTTTAAATATTTATTGAAACATAATTGGAAAAAGAGAAGAATGCTTTAGCATCCGTTGCCATATATCATTCAGGAAGACAGTCTCTTATAAACACAACGCCCGTCTTTTCTGACAGCCTAGAAAGCAATTATTTTGTATTCAAGACAGCAATTGCCTCCTGTTCAGTTCCCAGTTCTTAAGGAGGTTCCGTCTGTCCACAGCAGTGTGCTGAGAGACACCCCAAGGCAATGTCTGCAACCAACCAAATGGATCAAAGGCAGGTTCTCTTCCTCCTGGTTCGCTGCTCTACTCTTAAGCTCCAGTATTGGTGGTTGGACTTGAATAGAGTGTATATTGATTTAGTCTCAACTCAAGTACCAAATAATCTATGGGAAACAGAAATATAATAATAATAATATGGAGCAATTCATAAAACAAATTAGATCAAGATTTAAATCAGAGATATTATTCAAGCGTGCATCAAATATGGTAACAATTACTCATGCGTATTGATAATGGAAAGTCAACATTGATATCTGAACCATCTTTTAATACAACACTGACGTTAGTTAAATTAAAAGGACAGCATTTGTCTGACATCTAACTTCCACAGCTCTTACTTCCCAATAATATCTTGTGGATTGCCATTTGGACCAGGTGTGACTATAAGACATTAATTGGGAATTAAGTAAGCTGATTTGAAAAGACCAGTGAGAGATTTGTGCATGCAGGAATAGTTTTTTAGGCTGTTTTACATAGCAACAACAGACAGATAAATCAACATGATATGCCCTGCTCATTTTTAGGCTGTTTTACATAGCAACAACAGATGGATAAATCCACACAATATGCCCTGCTCATTGATGCCTACCATTACAGCCTACCTTGCAGTACGTCGATGTTGTCCTATCCATGTTGCATGACTTGAATCTCAGATAATCTGGAACAACTAGGCGTACTCATCCGCTGAGCTCTTTGGTACAAGTCAGAGTCTCCAAAATAACGAGCACGGTACAGCAAGCCTTCTTCTGGAAGGAGCAAACAACAGAAAGTGTTCCATTCAAATGCACTGGCCGGACCTGGTTGAGCATCCACCAGAGTTAAAGCTCTAGAGGGCAATGTGCAAAACATCTTAGGATGGTGTAAAAGAGTTTGTGCTACAACAGTCGCATGCAAACATGAGCCGGGTTGAGCTGTGACCTACTCTGTTGCTTCTCCTTCCAGCAGTTGTTCCTGAGATTGGATATGTGGTCTTCCTCCACACTCCTTTCCACCCTCCTTAGGTCATTTCCAGAGAATTCCTCAAGGAAGCTAGCTCCTACGTAATAAGGCACTTTCAGTGTCTGTGTGTGCCTCCGGTGGGTGTGACCTACGCCCCTGCAGTGCATCACAGGAAGTGACAAAACGGGATAAGGTAACGTCTCCCTGGCAACTCATCATTCTGAGGGGTTATTGGAACAATTGGTATCCTCAGATGTAATTAATTATATGTGATAAAGTGACCACCAGAGATGCTTTGCAGAAGTGGTTCATCAATACTTCCACACCCAACTAAAGCCTTTACAGACAATCTGCGACAAACTGAATCCGCTTGTCACAATTGTGACTATTAAACCCCAATACTGAAAGGAAGGAGCATCCTTTCCTATGCGGGGGTACTTCGTAACTCAGCGGTAGAACGTCCTTCTGTGCGCGTCAGTGCGAGCGAGGGAACGGAGGCGGACTCACGAGCGTTGGCTGAGGCTGTAGGGGGGCGGGGACACCATCATCTGGCTGACGGCAGACACACAGAGGAGAATGAGGACGGGCATCAGCTGGACACACAGGGCAAAGCCCCCCTGTGGAGGACAGGGAGAGAGTGAAGAGAGATGAGTCATCACACCCTGGGTGAAGCTCAAACCTCACCTCTGCTCCTTCCTTTAGGGGCTAGCACTTCTGGAAAACCAAAAGAGAGGTTACATAGATAGAGGGTTACATAGATAGAGGGTTACATAGATAGAGGGTTACATAGATAGAGGGTTACATAGATAAAGGGTTACATATATAGAGGATTAGATAAAGTATTGGTTATTGCTTTCAGATATAAGGGAAATATCTAGGTATGGGGGTATGACCTTCGCCAGGCTGATCCAATGGGAGCATGAAAGCATGCTTCTTTTGTGTCGGTCTTGGACTTAACTTGTTGTCCGGAAAAATGGATGTCTATATTGCGGATGGTACTTCGACAAATGATCTGGCTTTTGTATTCACACAGTTATTTTATTTAAATTCTTAATTCAGCAGATTCTCTACTCTTTTTGTGCTGAGCCCAGAATAAAGGAAAAAGATCTAGTTCTGACTATTTTCTGAGCACGAAGGTTACTAAAGAAATTTAAAAAGGAGAAGAAAAAAAAACAAATCACCAAGGTAATTGATACATAACCCCACACTAACTGTTTACTGGTGTATGTGGTAGTAAACAGACCAAAGTGTTCTCCCAGTTTTCTAGGAAGCTCTGCTCTATGTACACCAAGTATCTCACGGTAAGTTAGGGGACTTAGGAATTCATCTCTCACACAACAAGCTAGAAAACCAACAGTCTAGGCTCGACTACTGTCATGTTCTGCAGCACCCATTATTCTGTTGTGAGGTTAGGAACGCATCCATTGGTCAACATACAATGTGCCATAAAGGTTTTACTTACATCTCGCTGTTCTCTCCTCTCCGGTCCTGCTCTACGCTGTGGGCCATAGTGCATTCTGCCATTTCTGTAAACATGTACATTACCTGACAGAGGGCACAACACATATAGTTAACCCCCTGTTATAGTTCAAACATGAAACTGAAACCATCTTTTAGTCCGCAACAACTTATTTTGGACTTTATGGTTTTTTGGGGGAACTGCTCACAATATCACCCTACTCACGTGATGGGAAGCCACCCCCAAAGAACATGTTAAAGAGGTCTTCTGGCGAGATGTCGGCCTCAAAGTCATGGCGGTGTTGTCTTGTAGGGTGTTCTCTCTCCTCACCTCGTTCATCATACTGCCTCCTCTTCTCTGCATTACTCAACACTGCGTATGCATTACCAATAGCTGAGGAATACAAAAAAAAAAGAATCTCACACACACAGTGACTTGAATGGGCAAATGTTGATCTAAAGCATGTAGACATGATGATGGACATATAAAATGTAACATAACCGATGTGGCCTTCGAACCAAAACGTTTGCCCACTTCCGATGTTTTACCTTTAAATGCCTCTGTGGCTCCTGGAGCTTGATTTTTATCTGGGTGGAACTTCAGAGCCAGTTTCCTGTAGGACTTCTTTAGCTCCTCCTCCTCAGCATCCTTTGCCACTCCCAGAATCTCATAGTAGTCTTTACTACTCTTTATTCTACACACAGACACACACACAGACAACAACAACACATGAGAAACCAGAGAGCCAGTATCTTACGTTGTCTAACTAATGACAAATATGTTGTTGTATTGTTTTGGGGTAGGCTAGTAGGTAGGGGTAGGGAAATTAGGCTACAAAGTATTCAAAATATATTTTTCCAATAAACACAGATCTAGAATAATCTGAATCAAACAAAAAATGTATTCTAATCCGTAACCGTTAAAAACAGCGATAAGGGGTTACTCCTGGCTCTTAGTCAATGCACCAGACCCAAGGTCTTGAGGTGGTAATAGAGGCATTGCACTGCATTGTTTCAGATGTATAAAAGTGTGCAAGAATCTTAAGCTACCTCGGTAATTTGTTGAAGCAAATTTATGTTGGCAATACATGTTTAACCACCAATGCAATAAAAAGCAACAATAACATCTTGTGTTGTCCAGGATGTCATGGATATTTTGTCAGATTGATTGAAAAAATGGCCTAAAGAAATATGAGCAAACTGGGCAAGTTAAAGACAAACAACACAGTGGACGACCCAAAAAGTTGCAACTAATGAACAGAACTTCAAGGTCACTTTGTTTAAGGACAAGCATGGTCAGTAACATGCATGCTCTGCACCTGGTACTAAAGGACACACATTGAAGACGCCTTTGAAATTCCTCTATGGGAGGCAAAATGGTCACTTTTTTTGAAAAGGTATTTTCCCTTTTTTTGGATCATTTTAAAGTTGACAGGCTTCTTCACCAATCCCATGGCCTGGGGGTAGAGCATTTGAGCTCTGGTACTGTACCCCAGGCCTGCACGTTTAGAAACTCCATGCCATTATGGTGCATACATTTTTACCAGAATGTTGTTTAGAAACATTACCTGGCGGCTTGATTGATCAGACATGATGGACCTCTTCTCAAGCCCTGCAGAGGCCACATGGAAGTACCATGGTCAGTGTCTGTGGTAATAGCGCAGCAATTTGTCCTCATAACGGTGATTTAACAAAATAGGCAAGATTTGTTTTTTTTGGTTTGTTTAAAAAAAGAAAAGGCACCCAATTACATTCTGGTAGTATATTCTAGGCTATATAGGATTTTATTTTATTTTTAAACTGATGTTTACCAACCAAAACTGATAGCAAAACATTCCTTCTTCAAGAGCAAAATGTAGTGAGAGTAAAAAATAACTGAAATAAGATTAGCAGCAGAATATACCTGCTTTCTGACTATTTTACTGTGTTCAACAATCATTTGTAGCTTGCTCAATGTCAGACTTGAAACCCTCCAAGTGTAAATTTAACATATAACATCGGCTGTGTGATAAACAGTTCATGGAGCAGTCTGCTGGCTAAGCAATGTATAATTTCCTAGCGCCTAGCAGAACACCATAGTTTACACGAGCCTAACAACAGTAATGAACACACAGAACCCTGAGTATACCTTTGCCATCAGAAAGATTTACAACTTTATCACCTGGGCCCCCATCTAATGTTACAAGTGTTGAGCTGAGTAAGCTCCCAGAGCCAGGGAATGAAGCACCAGACAAGGGCTAGCCTGAATCCATTTCTGCAGGTTCACATATTGAAGGCAAATGGGCCGAAAAGCGCTGGGGAAAATGTATATTTTGCCTCATCCAAAAATGTTGAAAATAGCAAGAAAGGTGGTGCTTCAGGTAAGGTGAAGGAATCATCCGGGATGAGGTAGGGAAGCGGTGGGGTAGCCATCAGAATAATCCGGCTGTGGGTGAGTCTTTCTTCTGCTTTTTGTCATGTTAAAAAAGCCCAACTTCTGCATTGGCTTCCAGTAGAAGCTTGCATCCCACTGTAGTGCTTGTCTGCTTGCTATGCTTAAACCCACTTCTGAGTTCCATGTTGCAACAAGCATATCTGCATACCTAGGAGACATCTCAGCCTGGATGTCAACCCACCACCTCAACAAGCATATCTGCATACCTAGGAGACATCTCAGCCTGGATGTC
>JACXGK010015244.1:0-10443 GCA_016801125.1 Novumbra hubbsi | reverse complement strand
CCACGCCCCCCGTCTCCACCACATCCACCATTCCCTATCATGTCCCTGTCTCCACCACGCCCTCTTTCTCCACCACGCCCCCCGTCTCCACCACGCCCTCTTTCTCCACAACGCCCCCTGTCTCCACCACGCCCTCTTTCTCCACCACGCCCCCTTCCCCACCCCCTCTTGACTTTGAAATTTTGAATATGTTACAAAACAATATAACAATATAGTGGGTGTACTTACTTTTTCACATGACTGTAGGTCTTCTAAACATGAAACGTGAAGACCGTGACAGACATGAGACCGAGGGCTTTATGACCCAGCGGAGATGTGCTCTTCTCCAGTATAACAATTGGGATCAATGCTGCATGTTTGCTGTTGAAGGCACGCTGCTGGAGCAGCTGTATAAAACCAAGAGTGGAGGTCTCTTTATGGTTCAACTACAGAAGGGCTGGACGGAAGCCGCCACCTCCAAGAAGGCAGAATTAAAATTCAAATGGAAAGGTTGCAGTTGCAACATTTGACAGATAGCTGTAATGTTCAGTTAGTGTCAATATATTTTATTTTCATATTAGCTTTTTGTAAAATATTTGCTTTGTGTTAAACAGCTATACATTTTTTTCAGATAACATAATGGATATTTACTTCAAAATCAACTATCTTACATTACAGGGGTTCGGATCTACAATCAATTAAGATGAAGAAGAAACGGACACAAATACTTCTCTCCCACAGTATTTTACCAGATTGACTGAAATGTATTTAGAATTAAAGGGATTGCGATTTATGAACTGACCACACTGTTTTAAAGTGATAATCCAGTTGTGGAGAAAAACGTCTGTGGGGATGGAACGCTTAAGTGACGAGTTAATTCCCGCATTATATGGACTAACGATGAATACCACCAACGACACTTATGTGACAGAATCTTCAGAGCTGGATACAAATGAAGGCAATCTAGTTTATCAAACCAGTTTGGCAGTGATTCTTTTCATTTTCACCCTCGCAACTACTTTATCCAATGCATTTGTCATCGCGACGATTTATCAGTCGAAGAAACTGCACACTCCCGCAAACTTTCTAATAGCGTCCTTAGCTGTCACCGACCTCTTGGTTTCTATACTGGTAATGCCGGTATGTGTTCTGTACACGGTGAGTCACACTTGGACTCTGGGGCAGGTTATATGTGACATCTGGCTGTCCTCGGATATAACATGCTGCACAGCTTCAATCCTTCACTTATGTGTAATCGCTTTGGATCGATACTGGGCAATTACAGACGCCGTTGAGTACTCCAAAAAGCGCACGCCAGTTCGGGCGGCAGGGATGATAGCGACCGCCTGGGTCATCGCCGTCTCCATCTCCTTGCCTCCGCTATTCTGGCGGCAGGTGAAGGCGGAGGAGTTAACACAATGTAATGTAAACACGGACCACATTTTTTACACTATTTACTCCACGTTTGGGGCTTTCTACATCCCCACTTTACTTCTCATTGCGCTTTATGGAAGAATCTATGTTGAAGCCCGTAAGAGAATTTTGAAACAGTCTCCCAAAAAGGTAGGGAAAAGACTCACTTCTGCACACCTGATTACAAACTCCCCTGGATCTGCGGCGTCTTCATCGTCTTTGCAGTGTGGAAGACAAGATGTTCACTCTACTGACACCGGATCTTTGGCTGGTGAGAACCATGTGAAGGTAACGGTGTCTGACGCACTTCTGGAGAAGAAAAAGATCTCCGCTGCCAGGGAGAGGAAAGCAACCAAAACATTGGGAATAATATTAGGCGCGTACATTATCTGCTGGTTGCCCTATTTCATATACACGTTGGTGGTTGCCACATGTGAAACCTGTTTTTACACGGAGTTGTTTGACTTTTTCACCTGGCTTGGTTATCTCAACTCCTTAATCAATCCAATTATATATACCATGTCCAATGATGACTTCAAAAAAGCTTTCCATAAACTTTTGCGCGTCAGATGTTGCAGATCATGAAACTAAATGTACCCTACAGTGTCCTGTTTTTGTTTGCGTAATGGTTATATCGCTGATTTTATTGGTGGAAATGCACCCCTTTGATGCAATTTATGGCATGAGGAACGTTTACCTTATAAACTGTGTAATATAGGCTACTTAAGCAGATTATAATAAATAGTGAATGCAACCGAACAAAATATGACAGTTTGATCATTCAGATTTGTTCTTTGTGTTATTCAAGGCCATTTGGAGAAACCCGCTGGGTATATTGCGTAATGCCCAAAGCGATTTATCACACTGCGACATTAGTAGGCCCCAAAAACCAGAGTGGAATAAACCCATACTTTCTGTACATTGGTTGGCTTGGACATTAGTACATCATAATTCTAGTCACAAGTATTTTACATAACTTTTCTTCAAGAGTACGTTGGTTTTAATGTTTTTATCCTGCATACATATTTGTGTGCCAAATCCATGATTTGATCCTCCTTGTGAAACTGTGACTGGAGCATAAGGGATGGTACTGTATTAATTATATGGAAAAGTAATAAAAGGTATTAAGATATGAGAGAACTATTGCCTGAGCCTGTTGTAGGTCATCTAATGACAAATGACCCAAACGGTTTCATGCAGGTCTTGAGATGCAACGTGACACAGTTTTCAAGACCTTTTAAATGAGCTTGAATCCCCAGATACCTTGAAGTCTCAAACGTCTTTGTTTGTCTGGGTGAGGGAATATTTTATTGGAGTTTGAAAGAAGAAAGACAGGATTCATACAACCTGAATGTCAAACACTGACCCACACTGGTTTTATTATGGGTCATATTTACCCAACAGACATGACAGCTGATGAATACGTTCAATTTTACTGAACAAACATGCAGTGTTTAACAGTGTATATCTGCATGTGTGGGTGTGTTTGAACTTAATGTTCATACATTTAAGTGTATTCACATCTTTGTATGTTCGGACCAGCTACTGCAACCAAATCATTTACTGCTATGAATAACATAGTGAGTTAACCCTATCAAGAACAGACATAACCAACATTTATGTCAACATTTATCAAACCTCTTGCCATTGACGGGTGAAACGTTGTCATCTGTCTACGTCTAGAGATTGCAAAACATGTGAATGCACTAATATCATTTTCTTGTTATTAAATGCTGTTAAAATAAAGGTGTTGGCAACTAAATAATGTTGCATAAGAGAACATATTAGCAAATTACAATCACAAAGTTTCATATAGTGTTATTACAATGTAGGGCAGACTGGCTATACCAATTAGAGTTTTCGGCTCTATTGCTCAGAGACAACTTGAACTAAGCCAGCCAGGTTTTTGGAATGGAGGTACAGGTTCATCTGTTGCCTTATTATTCGTAGCATTTACATATCTGTTCATCAGTTTATTGGATCTCATTGTTGTCTGGATGTCAAATTTACCATGAATGGACATAAACGTTTTTAACGCCTTTACAAGAAATAAAGTGTTTCTATTTCTGTAACCGATTGTTAGAGCAATGCCCTTATTAGGGCAAGGACATTTGATTCCCCTCAAATGCTCAGAAAGACCCAGATCCATTTCAATCTATTTCAATCTATTAGTTGTAAAGGTAAATTCATTTGAAAACAGCACATATATTTTTGACATATGATTTATATTTATTCATAATTCTTTTAAAGAATTGTGTTGTACTTACTTTTATAATACATATTAAAATCACAGCTCGTCTGCAGCCGTATCATTAACCTTTTAACAGAAAGAGGTGCTTTAGTTTTACCTGCTGGGTCCACCTGTAAAGCCCCACCTGTAAAGCCCCACCTGTGGCCCTCCACCCAGCAACCATGTGGAAATCTCACGTGCCCAGCTAGAGATAATAAAGGAATATGTCTAACTAATAACAACATATATCTGACATAGTGATCACATTGGTCCTAGTTGGAATAATTAGTGCTCAGGCTTTCTCTTTGATTTCAACCATTTACAGAAGCATCTATTTAGACGTAATCATTTGCTACAAATTTGCAACATTTGCTTGAAATTTGCAGTAAATGACTACAAACAAACAGCCACCAATCCTGACCTCTAACCTCACCATGCTCCACCAATCCTGAGCAGCAGCGCCACCGCTGACCTCTAACCTCACCATGCTCCACCAATCCTGAGCAGCAGCACAACCGCTGACCTCTAACCTCTCCATGCTCCACCAATCCTGAACAGCAGCGCCACCAATCCTGACCTCTAACCTCTCCATGCTCCACCAATCCTGAACAGCAGCGCCACCACTGA
Organism: Novumbra hubbsi; assembly: GCA_016801125.1. NCBI lineage: Eukaryota > Metazoa > Chordata > Actinopteri > Esociformes > Umbridae > Novumbra > Novumbra hubbsi. Next base: position 6,194 of record JACXGK010015244.1, on the reverse strand, counting down.
CCTCTAACCTCTCCATGCTCCACCAATCCTGAACAGCAGCGCCACCAATCCTGACCTCTAACCTCTCCATGCTCCACCAATCCTGAGCAGCAGCGCCACCGCTGACCTCTAACCTCACCATGCTCCACCATTCTGCAGCAGTACTTTCAGACGACGTGCTCCACTGACTCCTCTGTCAAACCATAATAGCCAAACAGCACAGGACGGACAAACACGCTGCAGCGCAAAGCAGCGGATTTCCACCAGGCTCATGATGCCAGGCTGATAATTGTGTCCTGACGTGTTGACTATGTATTTATGCATGATTTACTATGTTAATTCAAAGTTCATCATCAATCCCTTACGCAGGTTAAATAGCCGTGACTTCAGGCTGACCACAGAGCCAGTACGAAGCTGGTCTAGGACTACTATTCAAATGAGGATGAATGCAAAATGTGTTTTAGAAAATGTAAATCCGAATTATTTCGGCTGGGCTGGCAATCACATCAACGATGGTGGGTCACAGCTGTCCAGATAGATGAGTCTTCTGGCAGTGCCAGTTGGGTGCAAGAATTGCCAATGAGGTGACATGAATAAGACGCCAAGGCAGAAGGACAAACAGATTCTTGTGGGCCTTCAGAAGTGCCACTGGAGTAAACCTGAATAAGGACGATTCCTTCCTTTGGTATTTTGGGGTCACATTGACAGAAGCGTTGCCTCCATGTAAGCACAAAATACCACTGGGAGGAATTTTCCTGATTCAGTTTTACCGATAGCTTTGACTGGAAAGGAGAAAGAACACTGGCATTAAGTGGTGACGCCAGGCCCAGGTGCAAGATGTATTAATCTAGGGGGTAGTCATTCATTAATCCATGGGGTTGTCATCCATTATTGCAGGAGGTTGTCATTTTGCATGTGGATTACTGATACTCGTTGGCATGTTCCCAGCATGTCCACCAAACCGCTACATTTGATTCAGAATGTGACGGCCAGCCTGGTTTCCACCCAGGTCCCCCGATGTCCCCCAATTGGCCCGTACTCCACTGGCTGAAGAGGAGGTTGGGGCATTTCAGTTTATTGCTAATCTTTTGAAAAGTTATGTTTTCAGAAGTTTTAAACTTAACCTTTGTAAATATGACTAACACATAAGTTAACAACAGATGCTGATAGCTTACAGCTGTGTTTACAACGCCGGTTCTGTATCTCAGGCTAGCTGATTCAGTCCTGCAAAATAGCACAAGTGCACTGCATCGAGGCAACAGTACAATCGGCCAGTGAGGATGGGTGTGAACTGAAGCTATAAAATATTCTTATCTTGAGTGCAGCATTATTAACAGACGCCTTTGTCCTCTGAGGCTGAGGCATTCATCAGGACACATTGGCCAAGCACAGCTCTCCATTGCTCTCACCAAATTAACCTTTGCATTGAATCACTATTGGCCTTGACAAAAATGATTGCAGCCCGTGGTGGTCTAGGCCTTGCGAACATGTACTGCTGCAGCATGGTCTTTCAGCAGGCAAACATCCTGCCCAGTCAGCATAAAATGCCTGAAAAATTATATTTTAAAAACAATAAATAATTTCCCCATGACATTCAAGCATGGAATATAAGGACAATAATATGGATACATGTAATTCCGAAATGTCAAAGAAAAATATTTTATTTTGCTTTTATTTGCACAGAGAAATCAACTGAAACCAAGGTTTCTGTCAGAAATAAGCCTGGCATTACAACAATAAAAACCAATACAATATGGAAATAAAACATACAGTAAGAAAAACAATCATAATTTACAACAGAAATAAATATAGATAGAATAAAATAGAATTTTCAGCAGTTATACATGTTGGTACACATTTTCATATCACTTTAAAGAGTGGTATACTTTCAGCAGTGGTAAATGTTTATAACTCATTAATGTTTGTTGGTTTGCCTCCTCAGAATATGGTTCCCTGTAAACAGTTAAACACTTAACTAGTGTATGAAACATATTCAAGGAGTTTGGAATCTGTTACTTAGATAAGATGGACCTCTACTACACAGGTCTGGTAACCCAGTTCCACATTAGAACATAACATGGACTATTACAGTTTGGTGAGATATGAATCTGGAGTGTAATGAAAACATGTCTGGGTTGTAAATTTATCACAGAGATCATAAGGTGAGCATTGTCAGAAAAATTGTTTCTGGTACAGCGACAAATTACAATGACTGTTGTTCAACTATATCAGTGGGTCTTACTCAAAGCAGCCTCCATCTGTCACCATCGTCACAGCAGCCTCCATCTCTTTCCCTGTCACCACAGTAACAGCCGCCTCCATCTCTTTCCCTGTCATCACCGTCTCAGCAGCCTCCATCTCTTTCCCTGTCATCACCGTCACAGTAGCCTCCATCTCTTTCCCTGTCACCACCGTCACAGTAGCCTCAATCACTTTCCCTGTCACAACCGTAACAGTAGCCTCCATCTCTTTCCCTGTCATCACCGTCACAGCAGCCTCCACCTCTTTCCCTGTCATCACCGTCACAGTAGCCTCCATCTCTTTCCCTGTCATCACCGTCACAGCAGCCTCCACCTCTTTCCCTGTCATCACCGTCACAGCAGCCTCCATCTCTTTCCCTGTCATCACCGTCACAGTGTCACCTGACAATTGCGTAGATCCACATGACACATTTATTATCTAAAGCCAATAAAACCACTTTTTGCATATATAGATAAGTGTGGCAGTAATTCATCTTTATTAATTTAAGAAACACAAGTTTACAAGCTAGAGCTAGTCACCTGTCCCATATTACGAACCTAATCTTGATTAGCTAACAGTAACACCAAAAGTATGACTTTTTTGATTTTTTTTTTTTACATAATATCGTTCGTTACCATTTTCTGAACATGCAGCTGCTGGCACCGGACGCCTCTGGTACTCGCGCATCTCCGGGCTGATGGCGACTGTCTCTCTCACTTAGATTAGGTTGATGTCTAAACATGGGTGTTATTCTGGTTTACATTTGGCAGCATTAGCTTGTTACTTCTCTTACTTTTTGCGCCACCTATTTCTTTATCTCTCCATTTATTTAGAGAAAAAACAACAATAACTTAGAAGTCATTTCGCCTTGGTTGCACTTCACTATAAAACACTGTTTCACTCCGTTCCCTCTACAATTGACCAATAACGATCACGTCGGGTTAGGTCTGTAAATATCTCAGTCGAGACACGGCAAGTTGGGAGTGATGTCCTACTATCTTCCTCCCGATCGAAACACACTCTGATATACTTCTTTGGCTCACTACAGGCTTGCAACCCCACATTGCTCCATAGCCTTGGCCATATTGCGTGCAGTCTCTTAAGAACGTGAACCCTGCCCTTTGTGATGTTCCACCTCGCGAACATGGTTTCAAAAGCCGCGGTATGCGTACCGGATCAGTCCTGTGCATGCAATACTATCCGCTTAATATTAAAGTTTTCGTCGAGACACTGAGCCTTGAAACTAAGCATACAACTGGACTCACGTCAGAAGTCCATGTCACTCACCTTGCCATTGATCAGACCACGAAAGTGTGTAGTTATAACCATATAGGGCAAATAGGGATATGACGGGAAAGTAACGGCGGTTTGGGAGAGTATACCAGAGTCCAAATGAGCCATTACCAAATCCTCCGTATTCTAACATGGAAAAAGGCTTGTGGTCAAGTGCCATAAATTCCGTGATTTGGTCAATAATTGCTATAGACTTTGGGCTGTCGCTAGCAAACTTCCAGCATTTTTCAAATGCCTGTTGAATTGGCAGATCAGCTTTTCTTGTGTGTATGCTAACTCTGGCTGCTTCTAGTTAACACCGCGTCGCTTGCCAATGCGGAACGGTTTGACGCAACTGCGTGTTGCGTTTGTTCAATCAATGAAAGCCACATTACTATATATTATCGGTCTATAACTTACTTATCGGGATAATAAATAATAATATACATTTCACATTATCAGACGTTTATTTATTGTGCATCCCTATTAGTAATCCATACCTGTCTGCCGGGTAACAGTGCGGATAGAATACATGACCCGAACAGGGGGGAATGTTGTTGGGAGACTCGTTGGCCTTGTGTTTTTCAATTTTCTTACCCAGACATAACATGATACTAGACAGAAAGACTGATATTATGGCAAATTGGGTTTCTTTCACAACCACACAGGGACAAATGGAGTCCAGGTGAGATTTCAGGCTTTCATGCTCATCAGTGAGTCTTTTCTCCGTGCCTCGCAGCAGAGCCACGTCAGTTAACCCTGATTGGATGCAACTTGATGGGCTTGGAAAGATAATGAACAACGTATTATGGCCCAAGAAGGACTGTATGTAATGTCTGACAGCACTTTACATGTTGTTTGACATGTCAGGTTGACGTTCTGTGTTGTTTTAGAGGGATGGCAAACCACATTTGGTTTAGTAAATTGCAAACAAATGGAAAATTACCCTGATGGATTTAATGTCACAAGCTCAGGCAGGGGACATATGTGAATAGGGTGCTTACAAATAGAAAACAAACCCATCAAAGCATATGTAAAGGAAATGGTAAATACACCATTCAAAGCCTACGTGAAGGAAATGGTAAACACACCTTTCAAATTCACTTGAAGGAAATGGGAAACAAAACTTTTGCTACTTTTAGGTAACAGCTTTACAAGCCTGTAGATCAAAATTATTTTATAATATATTGATATTATTTTGAAGTTCTGTTGGTGTCAAGATTTTGGTACAGAGGCCGTATGTCTACTTCCCACAGAGATTTACGTGTGCATTTACTTTTTATGGTATGAAGAAGTTGAGAATAAGTTGTTATCTAGCATATTTTCACAATTGCAAACTAGCTTTGGCACACTGTGAGGATCACTATGGAAACATCTGTTCCATAGACTTCCTATCTTTGAACTAATGTAGTGAAAATATTCTTGTGAAACTACGTCTAATTTTAAACAAAATGGAATCGACAAATTAAGCCTGACTCTTGGGAAGAAGATTAAGGATTTACTTGCCACCCATTTCAATAATCTTGTTGAGTTTGAATCACCTTGCTGTGATTGTTTACAATCCTGCAGCATTGTAAAGCGGCTTCATAGCCTGACCATTGATAACCTATAATGATTTCTTGAGATTACAAATCTCCCCAAGCCCTCAATGTTCACACTGAGGAAGTGAGACTTTCTCTCACTACTCAGTCATCTTATTCTAAAATGTCTACTTCATCTGCTATCCAGGGACAGACAATTGCTATTTTTATGGGTAACACGCATGATGTAAAGCCTACACAGTCTGTCATTAATGTTTGGCTGTAATCCTAGGATGTGAACCAATCATTGGACCTGATTCTAGCATGTGAGCTAAGTAGTAAGAGATGAGAAGGTCTCCCACTCAGAAGTAAGAGATGAGAAGGTCTCTCTCTCAGAAGTAAGAGATGAGAAGGTCTCCCACTCAGAAGTAAGAGATGAGAAGGTCTCCTACTCAGAAGTAAGAGATGAGAAGGTCTCCCACTCAGAAGTAAGAGATGGGAAATTAATAAATGACTGTACATTTGGAAATAGTGTATGTCTATAGTATGAGCAGGGGACACTATCGCATTTCCTATTTAAAGCTTTACTAAGCCCATTATGTAATTGAGTGGATTATGATGATGAATATGTATTTGGTTGCAACATTTACAAATCCCCATGTGTTGCACAAAAAAAACAATCCTGGTCCATAATGGCATTGTGTGTCCCTGCAAGCCTTAGGGATTTAATAGGAGCTGTTTCCATATTGCTGATGATTTACATATTGTCTATTAACCAATTTACAACCCTGAGAAACTGCATTATACCAGGAACCGATATCACAACGGGTGTAATTCTCATTGTCATTCAGCAACGGTAACACAAATGTCATAGAACTTACTGGAAAATAATTATCCACAGGAAAGAAATCAGATTTTTAGGTGCAGAGGTGTTGCCTTACAAAGCCAACTGATCTCGTGTGCCACATCTCATGTAAGCTGGGGGGATCAGTTGTCTTTGCAGGGTTAGCAGATGAGACTGCTTTCATTAGAAAAGGATATAAACAATCTGCTTTCTTCCAACTGACATTTGCTTGATAAAATGAAGGGAACACTTACATCACACATCCACACTAGACTACACATCCAGACTAGACTACACATCCACACTAGACTACACATCCACACTAGACTACACATCCA
>JACXGK010015243.1:0-10641 GCA_016801125.1 Novumbra hubbsi | reverse complement strand
GGTGTATGATGCATGTCTGTCTACCTGTCTGTCTGGGGTGTATGATGCATGTCTGTCTACCTGTCTGTCTGGGGTGTATGATGCATGTCTGTCTACCTGTCTGTCTGGGGTGTATGATGCATGTCTGTCTACTTGTCTGTCTGTGGTGTATGATGTCTACAGATGTCATGTCTAGAGGAGAAGCCTACAGATGTCATGTCTAGAGGAGGAGAATGTTGCAGAGGAGGAGAATGTTGCAGATGAAGAATGTTTATCGGCTCCTAGTCCCATGTCTTTCATTTGGTTCAATCGGCCCCCTGCTTTCATTCTGATGCAGTGACAGAGGACCTCTTTGGCTCGGGGTTGTGGACATTGTCATTGCGGCAAACTCACACACTGTTTTCTTGGTCCCAATCAGGTTAATACCATATCTTGGAATGACACAGGGGAGTACATCTTGTCAGGGTCGGACGATACTAATCTGGTCATCACAAATCCCTACAACAGAAAGGTAAGATATTTGTGTTGTAGACACTGAGCAAACACGCCTGTCCAGAAAGACTTGCAATTAGTACATTCATTTTAAAATAACTAGGTGAGAAAACATCAAATCAACAACATTGATGTGAAGCATTTATGTTTTCTGTCTGACTAATTAATCCCCACATGCATGTGGTACTCAGGTAAGCACATTTCACCTGATAACATTATTTATGTGTCATTGACCCATACTATTTTATTTGTTATTATTTTATTTGTAACTTTTTTGTGTAACTGGTGAAAGCCCAGTGAGAGCAAGTTGTCTGTTGTATACGGGCCCTGTTCATGTAATAAATGTTAAACAACATATAATGAATAAAACACAACCATTTCAACAAGCAAGCACACAACCATGCATCCAAAGATGACACATTTGTCGTCAAGTCAAACCTCCATCCGTAGTTTACATTTACTGAGGATCACCCGCGGAAACGATCCTGTCTAGACATGGGCGGGAGAGAACCGAGGGGTTCCGTCTAGTCAGAGGTCCTTGGCGTTGATGAAGGAGGTTCTGGGTGGTTGACTGAGAATCCCTCCTCAGGTCAAAGCCACAATACGCTCTGGCCACCGTGCCAACATCTTCAGCGCCAAGTTCATGCCCCAGACCAGCGACCAGCAGATCATCTCGTGCTCCGGGGACGGCATCATCTACTACACGCACACGGAGAGGAGTCCGGACGTCAACCGGCAGTGCCAGTTCACCTGCCACTACGGCACGGCCTATGAGGTACCGGTGGGCGGGGCTGGTACCGGTGGGCGGGGCTGGTACCGCTGGACGGTGGACCTGGATTGAATGACTGGTCTATTTCCAGGTGCAAGTGGATGACTGGCGAATAGGTTTGACATTTCCTCTCTCTCTCCCCGTCATGCGGTTAGATCACGACGGTACCCAACGACCCACACACCTTCCTGTCATGCGGTGAGGACGGCACTGTGCGCTGGTTCGACCTCCGTACCAAGACCAGCTGCACCAAAGAGGACTGCAAAGACGTACGGAGGACGAGAAATGTTTCCTTAAACATGCGTTCCCCCCCCCCCCCCGGTCCTAGAACAAAACACCTCCATTGAGCTTTTGTCCAGGATCACGTGGAGTCATTTGTTTGTTACGTGGCATCGCCATTTTCTTTCCTTTGCCCGTTTGCCGTGTCTTTGCCCACGGGGCCGGTGTCAATGTTGTTGTTGACTTTCTCGCTCGCCAGGATATCCTGATAAACTGTCGGCGTGCAGCGACCTCCATCTCCATCTGTTCCCTGGTACCCTACTACCTGGCAGTGGGCTGTTCCGACAGCTCCGTCCGCATCTACGACAGACGCATGCTGGGAACCAGAGCTACAGGTAACCACGGCCCCTGTCACTCTGTCCATCATCACGGTCAAAACATTTTGGAGGTTCTCTGCAGGGGCAGCTAACAGCTGGATGTTTCCCTCACTATTCCTCCATGGCTGTGTCTGTGGATCCGTCTGTCGTCCTGTCAATCTAAACAACTCGTTTACCCCATGTGACCAACGCCAGGTAACTACATGGGCCGTGGAACCACGGGGATGTGGGTGCGCTTCGTCCCAGCCCACCTGTCCAACAAGTCATGCCGCGTGACGTCTCTCTGCTACAGCGGGGACGGACAGGAGGTGCTGGTCAGCTACTCCTCCGACTACATCTACCTGTTCGACCCCAACAACGACCAGGCCAGAGAACTGAAGGGCCCGTCAGAGGAGAGGAGGGAGGAGGTGAGGGGGAGGAGGAGGCCAGGTCAAGGGGAGGAGGAACGGGGGGAGGGGAGGGGTGACAAGGAGAGGAGGGTATGGGGGAGGAGGAAAGAGTTTTTAAAAAGAAATGGGTTACTTTGTACCACAGGCAGAAGAGCACTGAACACAAATGATACGTGTGTGTGTGTGTGTTTGTTTGTTTGTGTGTGTGTGTCTGTTTTTGTGTGTGTGTGTGTGTGTGTCTGTTTGTGTGTGTGTGTTTGTGTGCATACACATGCTTGCGGGTTTGCCCACCTCTGGGGAAAGTGTTTTTCCATACACTCCCTGTCTCTGTGTTGGAAGCATTAGACAAGTATGCTCTGAGGTGGACTAGATGAGTCAGGCTGAGATTCCTCACTAAATGTTGTTCATTCTCCAAGGGTCTTCCCCGGGAGCCAGATCTCACAACTAATAAAGGCTTTGTGTTGGGTAGCTTTGAAGAAACGTCTCCGCATTTATAAAAGACACTGACACGGAAGCGCGCACACACTCTCACAGAAGCACTCACACACACTCTCACAGAAGCGCGCACACACTCTCACAGAAGCGCGCACATACACTCTCACAGAAGCACTCACACACACTCTCACAGAAGCACTCACACACACTCTCACAGAAGCACTCACAGAAGCGCGCACACACACTCTCACAGAAGCGCGCACATACACTCTCACAATAGCACTCACACACACTCTCACAGAAGCACTCACACACACTCTCACAGAAGCGCACACACTCACACACACCGTCACACGGTTGGGTCTGGGTTCAAGTCGCTCCGCCATGCTGACACATGCCTTTCCAAATACAGCCGGCCGTGCTCCCGCCCCACCAGAATAGACCGGAGCGGGCTGGGGGTCTGCCAAGGGGTCTCTGTCAGTCTCTTTTTCCATGGTCTCTGCTCTCCGTCTGTCCTTGGTGGAACCAGGCTCCAGGCCTGTTGTGGTCAGAGGCGGGCAGACAAATGTAAATTCCATACCCGTGTGTGTGTGTAGCGGGGTAGGGGCAGAGACTCAGTGGGACCGCGATGGCGTGCTTTGTTTTGCTTCGGCAGTGGGGTTATTTTAAGTGTGTGTCCTCAGCTGCGCCAACCTCCAGTGAAGAGACTTCGCCTGAGAGGCGACTGGTCTGACACCGGACCCCGGGCTCGTCCAGAAAGTGAGCGGGAGAGGGACGGTAAGAGACACGGGGAGACACACTGTTTCCACACTCTTCTTCTCCTGTTTGATCTACAGCCAAACAATAACTATCCTTAACCCCGTTTTCAACCAACAACCTCAACCTAACCTTTAGGCCTAAACCTAACCCCATTTGTGAGTTTACCCCTAAACCTAACCTCCCAAGCCAAAGGATTGTCTTTGTCCTTGAAGTGGGGCCTGGATAGGAAACCCTGTGGCGACTGAATTGTCATTGTGGTGTTGAAATGTGAACTATCACCATTATAGTAGCCGTTACCTGTCCTCTGACCCTTCACCCCCCGTGGCCCCCCTCAGGCGAGCAGAGCCCCAATGTCTCTCTGATGCAGCGGATGTCGGACATGTTGTCCCGCTGGTTCGAGGAGGCCAGCGAAGCCCAGAGCAGCCGAGGAACCGCCCGCCCCCAGCCACGCCCCCGAGGTGAGACGTAGGGTCAGAGTACCGGTCCGCCCGCTGGCCATGCTGGGTCACATCCCAGTAGTCAGCCTTTTTATTGTGTTATGGTGGATGATGCCTGCGATGTCATCCAGCATGGTTTGGCGGTGGGTCAGCGATGGCTGCACCTCACGTTCCTCACACCTGAATTCAGTTGAGAACCTCTGGGACGTCATGTATCGGTGCATCTGACGCCGCCAAGTAGCACCACAGACTGTCCAGGAGCTCACTGACGCCCTGATCCAGGTCAGGGAGGAGGTTCCCCAGGACACCATCTGCTGTCTCATCGTGAGCATGCCCAGACATGGTCGGGAGGGCATACAGGCACATGGGGGCCAAACATGCTACTGAGTCATGTTATGAGTTGCTAAAATTCATACGAATTGGTTTCTATTTGGTTTCTATTGACTGTCGTTATGTCACCTTGTTCTAAATGAATTACACAATATACAGTAATGATTTTGATCTTTAATATATTTCCTTTTTCAAGACCTGATGTGGGATGTTTTTAGCGGTGTAGAATACGGTATCATTGAATTCAGTGCCTTCTAACTTTACCAAGGACAGAAATGTTCCTTGAAAGGCATTCCCTCAGAATTACAAAATGAACCCTGTTTTATGTCTGTCTCGGCCAGGAACTCTTCCTCGCATTGAGGGGGCCCCCACCATCCCGAACCTCCCTAGGACACAACCTCCACAAGACGCCCGGGCTCCTGGGGGCTCCATGGAAACAGAGGCCCGCACAGCCCCCCCCTTAGCTGCAGCCCTCCACCCGTCTACCTCATCCTCTTCAGGGTCGGTGGCGGTGATTTCTGCACCTCCCCCGTCGACCTCCTCGTCCACTGATGGCCCGGTGGCACCCTCCCCCCCCCTAGAGCAGAGTCAGGCGGACGTGGCCGAGACCCCGACATCAACCCCGACATCCGCCATGGAGACGGCATCGTCCGGTAAGACCCGGAAGGCGGACACACACCTATGCCAACTTCACACACACCTGCGGACACACACCTATGCCAACTTTACACACACCTGCGGACACACACCTATGCCAACTTCAGTATTACCAAGAGGCAAACATCATGGTATTTGATTTGAAGAGGGCTTGTGGACTTTCACAAGCCAAACACAACGGCTTGTGTGTTATGTTCATAATATTTTATGCCGACAAAAACGTCCCGAAGATGGGGTTAAATCACAAACTTTTGGTGAACTAAATGTTAAGTTCTCAAGGTTAAGGTAAGGGCTGGTTTAAGGTTAGGGGTAAGGTTAAAGTAAGAGTTACGGTTAGTAAAAGTATATTTTTTAAGGACAAATATTTTCAGTAAACATGTTAATGGGTGTAAAGTGCTTGATTTAGACTATTGATTAGTGCTGTTGGTAGGTGCTGGTCCTCATTCTGGGTCACGACTATTTAGGTGCCAGCCCATATTCTGGGTCACGACTATTTAGGTGCCAGCCCATATTCTGGGTCACGACTATTTAGGTGCCAGCCCATATTCTGGGTCACGACTATTTAGGTGCCGGGGATCATTCTGGGTCCAGACTATTTAGGTGTCGGGGCTCATTCTGTGCCCAGACTATTTAGGTGTTGGGGCTCATTCTGTGCCCAGACTATTTAGGTGTTGGGGCTCATTCTGGGTTCAGACTATTCAGGTGCCGGTCCATATTCGGGGTCAGGACTATTTAAGTGTAGGGGCTTATTTTTAGGTGAAGCGTAAAAGGACCAGAAGCCTCAGACCTCTACAGGCGGTGTGTGTGTGAGCCTCTCTGCAGCTTCTCCCTCGTCAGCCCTGCATCCTCTCACCTCTTTGAATTGCCTTCATTCACCACTCCGTCTCCTTCCTTTCCCTCTGGTCTTCGCCCCCCGTCACTGTGTCCTCGTGGCCTGTCGGTCCAACTGTCAGAATACGGTCCCCACCGCCTGCCGGTAAGTCTAGTGTGTAGGCGTCTGCAGCGGCTGCTCCTATTGGCCGACCCACCAGGACAGAGCCAATCCCCTTCCACTACCGCCGCCACTGGGAGCCAATCACGGAGGGCTGCTGAAGTTACCGTGGCCACTGAGACTGCCCCCCCAACAGGTTACCTGCCCCACCCCCTTCATCCTCTCAACCCCCACAACCCCTCTCCCCCCTCAGCACCCACATCTGCCCAAATACAGGGTCCTAATTCTCGCCCCTCTAACACCGAAAAACATACACAATCCCACCACCCGCACCCCTGTGGCTGTTGGGGTAGTCTCGCCTTAGCTCCCTTGTGTGGTGTTTGTCCCCCTCTGGCTGTGGAGCACTGCTTTTGCAACCCCCCCCCAAGCGTCAGTATCACGGTGTTGTTGTGAACGTGTGACAATGATCACGATGGCCTACGACCTACGACTGTGAACGGTCTGATTGGTTTGTCGCCTGTGCCTGCAGTTGTTTCATGGAGTCCTGAAATGTCGATCAACGGTTGTCACTGTCCCGAGATTCTCCACGGCGAATACGTCGTGCTTTTCTTCGCACACGCCACAGCTGGTGTAAAATGGACCGATAAACATATAGCGAACAATTCGCTGAATTGTTGAGCGAGAGCAATAAAATAATAATGTAATGTATCTGTAATGTTAATGTCCGCCAAGGCTTCTCATACTTTTGCCGCGCTAGTCTGATTAACTTGGCTATCAGTTGTCCCATTTAAGAATTATCCACGTTAGCAAACCTATTCTCTTTTAAAACTGCTGGTTTCCTGAAAAGGTTACATATCGTTATGAACAATATAGGCAACATAAGCTCCCTTCTCTACGATAGTCCTCATACAACTCCGTAATGTGAACTAGCTGCCTTTGCGGCGCACTGAAATCGGACATTGTGGAATCGGTAGGAGCTTTCGTGAGGAAGTCTGTTCCGGGGGTGTTTGCTAATGGTGAATCTCTGAATGCTCGCCGGCTTTGGTTCCCCTGAAGTTACCCGGCATGATGGTGGCAAGATTGATCACCTGCACACAAACGTGTGGTTAACATAGTGTCAGTGAGGCATAGATGTGGACTCTAGTCACATATTTGGTGTTTTCTGCTTGAGCATCTATGACTTCTAACTTCGCTTGGACTGGACGAGGCTGTATGCCTCGAAAGACTTATTTAGATTTTCCCGGCACGTTTCTCGCGCTGCGGAATGCTAACGGACATTGGGTGGAAGCATGTTGAGAACTGGACTCTAATTGGAGTTTTTCAAATGTCACTCAAATTAGGCCTAGCGGTCAGCTGTCAACGTCAGAACTAAAATTCAGGGCACCTGGATTGGTTATGAAAGTTGTTACGTTTTAAAACATGCATAACTAAAATGACTCCTGAAAGCTCTCAAAGGCCGCTAACAAGTGCCTATATAGCAAGTTAACATGAGGAAATGTCAGAATGAAATACCATTGAAATAACGTTATCTAAATGGGGTGACGGGAAAATACATTTTATTCAAGGACTTTCCTGGTGATTAGTTCACCAACAGCAGTCTTGTTCATGTAGGGTTATATATAGTACTTTCCTGAATTGTCATTTACCAAGTCGATTCCCAATGGCATCTTATTTCTTGGGTTCATTATTCTTGGTATTAATTGCATTTGTTTGCTTTTTTTTTTGTCCAAGTAAAGGGCAGTTGTTTTGTTTAACATTCTTACATAGCCTTCATGTTAAGATTAATACATATTTTTCTTAACCATCGTCTTGAAGACCAAAAGTTAAGAAGTTCTGGCATGACTTGATTTGGACTGTGGAATTTGGGACTCACTTGAGACTTGCCCATTACTTAAGACTTGGTCCTATGTCTGCAGTGAGGTTTCTGGGACGCAGCTAGAGTATCTGACCACTATTGGAAAGGTTGCTAAATCTAATCCCAGAGCAGCTGGGTAACTGTCCTTGATAAGGCTGTTTAACCCCAACTGTTCCCTGGGTGCCGTATCTGGCTGTATGACATCTAACTTGATATGCAAAGTTGAACTACAGCGAACCACCCATTGTCTTGTGATGTTTTTTTGTGATTTTATGTTGTATTGTGGCTAACTTGTGCTCCCAAAGCTCTGTGTTATTAAAGAGCTGTTTTCCTATTAGCTGCTGTGTCAATATCAACATTCTCTTTTTAGTTTGCCCAACCCGGGTTACGTCAAACAACACTGTCCATGTAAATGTGTTTGCTAGCTCCAGTTCCTGCTTGGCCATATTCCACTTGAGGCTGCTTTGAACTTTCACTTGAGCCTTGACTTTTGACTTGCGCTTGACCTGAGCTTGACTGTATGACCCCCGGTGTGACCTTCGGCCGTTGTTTAGTGAGTCTTATTTGTGTTCCAGATTCTCCCTCGTCTCTGGTTAACAATCAGCTGGGATCCATGACTCTAGATGAGCAGCAGGGTGCGTCTCCTCTTCCCTCCATCCCCCTTCTCCACCTCTCTCCTATTTCTCCTCTCCCTTATTTCTCTCTCTGGCTCCTTTTATCCATTTCTGTTGTTTGTGTGGCATTTAAGAGATGTGTCTTCGCTTTACCCTTCCGGTTTGCCCCTTCCCCCCCTCCACCCTTTTTGTCTGACACATCCTAGTCCCATTTGGTCAGTCCAGTCCTCAGGACGTAGCCACCTTCGGTCCCCAGGGTGGGTGGAGACTGGTGTTTACCCACCTCCAGTCCCCAGGGTGGGTGGAGACTGGTGTTAGCTATCTTCAGTCCCCAGGGTGGGTGGAGACTGGTGTTAGCTATCTTCAGTCCCCAGGGTGGGTGGAGACTGGTGTTAGCTATCTTCAGTCCCCAGGGTGGGTGGAGACTGGTGTTACCCACTTCCAGTCCCCAGGGTGGGTGGAGACTGGTGTTTCCCACCTCGAGTCCCCAGGGTGGGTGGAGACTAGTGTTACCCACCTCCAGTCCCCAGGGTGGGTGGAGACTGGTGTTACCCACCTCCAGTCCCCAGGGTGGGTGGAGACTAGTGTTACCCACCTCCAGTCCCCAGGGTGGGTGGAGACTGGTGTTACCCACCTCCAGTCCCCAGGGTGGGTGGAGACTGGTGTTACCCACCTCCAGTCCCCAGGGTGGGTGGAGACTGGTGTTAGCTATCTTCTCTAAGGCTGTCTTGATATCTTGTGGATTGAGAGACTGCATGGTCATTTATTTATTTATTGTCTGGGGGTTCATGACACAATTATGGCTGATCACTCTTCTGTCTGATCACTCCTCTGTCTGATCACTCCTCTGTCTGATCATTCCTCTGTCTGATCACTCCTCTGTCTGATCACTCTTCAGGCCGATCACTCTTCAGGCCGATCACTCGGTCACAGTGGCGCTGACAATCTCATGCTTAAACCGTCTCTCCCCTTTGAAGGCCACTGTCACAGTGTTGGCTTGGCTTAATAATCTTCAGCATGATAGTATAGAATATCCCCTTGTGCCACAAGGACTTTTCCAGCATCATTTCTTAATGACCGGCTAGATGGGAGTGGTCATCTAAGAGGCTTGCATTTCACCCCTGTATCTGTGTGGTCTTTATCACCGTGTGTTGGTTTGGATATCGGTCAAACGCTGGCAAATTCTTGAGGTGCACTTGAATTATCCCCAGCAACACACTGGAATTACAAGTGGCATTGATTAGCAGAGTAAATCAAGTGCACCTCACTTTAATTCCGTTCTTCACAACTTTCACTTTAACCTTCCTGAGTGAAGGTCATTAGGGAGTGAGTCTCCAATGCAACATGAAGGTGGTGGCACTTTCATCCTTGCTTTTGACCCATCTGAAGAACCTGCATGTTGCCATCGCATTATATTGTATGATGTACTAAACTCTGCACTGTCTCTAGAAGTGTCATCTATTGGAGAGTTTTGACAAAACTACCTGTAAACCATATGGTGCAAGCAGCCAGACGTCATTTGATGAATTGTTGTTCTTGTTAGTCTATTTAATATTTATCAACCAGTAACTATTGTACTAAAAATCATAAATGTACTATACGGAAGCAAAATGAAGGTGAACTTGGTTGACACATATTGGGATATATATTGTAATGTGATTTAGTTTATTTCTATTGAAAATAACCCTAACTTTGTATTTGTACTGTGGTAAAATGCTCTCATTTGTTCTACACTCATTCTGTCTTTCTCAGCTTTTCTGTCACGTGCTCCTTTCTGCGATTTTAAATTTGGGAAACGTTTGTGAAAAGTAAATTCATCAAAATACAGAACATTAACAGTAAACATGAAAAGGACAGATATTTAATAGGTTATGGTATTTGTTGTGTACAGTGTTGTAACAAAGTGCAAAGAGTTTGAGCATGAATGACATGGGATAATAAATAAATAAATGGGAAAATAAACATAAATATTGTTCTTGATTACAATTGTTCTCTCGCTGTTCTGTCTCGTTCTCTCTGTTCTCCTGCTCAGGTGGCCCAGAAACTGTAAGTGCTGCAGTCAGTACAGTCAAGTTAAAAGCCCGGACGGGGTCCCTCAATATAGCTGGACCCTCATCCGGGTCTGGGGCACCCAGCAGCAGTACTGGCCCTGTTGGTAGCCGGGCCTCCACGGCAGAACCGGTCCTGAGTCTACACTACAGCACTGAGGGAACCACCACCAGCACCATCAAACTGGACTTCTCTGACGAGTGGTGAGCGAGCGACTCTTTTGATTCCACCAACGGGGGGGGTGAGCAAGAGACTCTTGATTCCACTGATGGGTTTGAACAAGCGGGGGGGTGAACAAGCGGGGTGGGTGAACAAGCGGGGTGGGTGAACAAGCGGGGTGGGTGAACAA
>JACXGK010015242.1:0-10647 GCA_016801125.1 Novumbra hubbsi | reverse complement strand
ATACCAGGACAGCCTGGAAGGTACAGCGTTAAAGACCGGGAAGGTTTTCTACATCTGTTAACACTGTTAACACTCAATGTGTTCCTCTGTATCTCACCATATCTCTCTCTGACTCTCTATCTCTACCTGTCTTTCTCTCTCACACTCTCTCTATCTTAACCTCTTTTTAACTCTCTCTCTGCCTCTTTCTCTATTTCTACCTGTCTTTCTCTCTCTCTCACACTCTCTGGATCTTAGACATAGCCCACACCAGGGGTCCAGTGGATGGCAGCCTGTATGCTCAGATAAAGAAGCGTCGCTCAGGCCCGGGTTCGGGCTCCCTGACCTCCGCCAATGGGAGTCCAGCGGGCTCCAGCGAGGGGCCCATTCAGCACCAGCTGCTCAGCCCCAGCCCAGACTCTCTGACGCACTCTGGCCTCTCGTGTGCCTTCCCAGAACGCCCGGAGGAGCCCCGGGGGCCCCCGCCCCCTACCCGGCAGGAGCGTGAGGAGCTGGACCGTCTGCTGGGGGGCATCGAGGGGGAGCGGGACGGCCGGGGAAGGGAGAGGGAGACCGCCATCCTGGACGACGGGGACTCCTCGTCCCCCTCGGAGCGCGCGGGCACCCTGAGGCTGGGCCGCTCCTGCTCCTGCCGCGTGGGCTACCGCTCCCAGTGCTGCGCCGAGCCCGGCTGTGACCGACTCCACCTCCTGCCCAATGGCTACTGCCTGGACAGAGCCCCCGGCAGCAACGCCCACCCCGGGGCCCCGCCCTCGGCTAGCCCCGCGATCGGCCCCTCCCACATGGACCTGTGTCAGCACTACAGCCCCCACCCACACCAGGCCCCGCCCCCGCCCGACCTGGTCTGGGACCGCCCACAGGGCCCTTCGCACTACCTGCACCGCTCCTGCTCTGAGGGGCCCCCCCGACACCCCTCGCTGTGCCCCTATCCCTCCCAGGAGCTGTGCCCCGACGCCCACTCCCGCCTCTGTAGGAGGGAGGACTGCGGCCCCTACCACCACCCTCCCTCACACGCCCACCACCACCCTCACCACCACCCCAAGCCCCCCGGCTCCTACCACGACATGCTGCTCCTGGACGGCCAGCCGCCCCCGGGCTGCCCCTGCCGGGACTGCCTGGTCCGGAGGGAGGAGTCGGCCTTCCACAGGGTGCGGCTGGAGCGAGGGGAGAGCTTCCACTGGGACCGGGAGGCGGAGCTGCAGCACCGGGAAGTGGCCCTGAGGAGAGGCCGGGAGTCGGAGGTGCCCAGGGGGCCGGCGGACATGCCCTGGGAGAGGGAGGCCTCCGCCGGCCTGAGGAGGGGCAGGGAGGTGTCCCTGCAGTGGGAGAGAGAGCGGGACGCTGAGCTCCAGTGGGAGAGGGAGAGGGAGGCGGACTACTGGCACCGGAGGGCCACCCTGTCCTCCTACGAGCCCCCGGGCCACGAGATGCCGGCCTTTACCTTCGACCCGTTGCCGTCCGGCCATCCGGCCTACCCGGAACCGTCCCGCTCCCACGGCCACTCCCACATGGACCTGAAGTACAGCAGCAGCAGCAGCGGCTACCAGACCCCCCGCCAGGCCTGCCCCTGCTCCCCCTACCAGCCCTCCCCCTCGGAGAGCCGGGGCTACGCCTCGGGGTACCAGTCCGAGTCCACCTCCCCTCTGCCGCCTCCCTCCACCCTGTCCGGCCCCTGCAGCCACACCGGGCGCCCGGGGGACCACCCCGACTACCCCCAGTACCCCGCCGACAGCCGCACAGGTGAGGTGCCGCACTATTCAAACTGGGTTTGTTGACTGCCGTCTTCCAAGTCACGGAAACCAAATCCCTCCCTCTCTCGGTTCCTTCCAGGGGGGATGAGCGAGAACTTGGGCTGGAGGGAACACGTCTCCCAAGGCTCCTTCAGGAGGATGCATCGGGAAGCACACGGCCCGTGCTCCACGCCCTCCGACCTCTCCGGGCCACCGACGCCCGTCCATACCAGCAGCCCCCTGCGCACCCCGGGAAGGTATGGACTCTTGTCAGCTTCTGTGTATGTTGCGTGTAGATCCCACTGACGTGTCAGCATCATGTGTGAGAATACGTTATCCACGGGTCCACGCTCTGACCGTCTGTTTCAGCGCCGGCCCACCCGGGCAGGAGTACGAGGTTCCATCCAGCGACATCGTCAACAGCGACTGCGAGTCGACCCGGTCGCAGGACAGACCGGACAGCGCCGCGGCTCCCCGAGCGGACGAGCACCCCCTCCCGGCCCCTCCCCAGCCCACATCCCTCCCCAACACCCCACCGCCCACCCAGCCACACACCGCCCCAGCCCAGCGCTCCCCGACCCGCCAGGAGCAGAACCACCGCGTGGCCACGCCTCCCTCGCAGCCCCGGGACCAGTGTGACTCCGCTGGGCCGTTCGACGCCCACAGCCTCCCGGTGCCGTCCAGACAGACCCCCCCGGGGAAAGCTGGCCCGCCCGGCCCGGAGACCGGCATTCTTGCGCTGCCGTCCTCGAACCCAGCGCCTGGCTCTCCGGGGCCCGGTCTGGCTCACGCCCCAGCCAGGCAGAACGGAACGGGTCCACCCAGTGAGCTGAGCCAAGAGGGCCCCGGCTATGCCCCCCCCCAGAATCCCGGCAGCAGTCTAGAGAGCTCCCCCGAGCTTCCCGTTCCCGGCTTCGCCACCCTGGGCCGGAGGCTGATGCTTGGCGCCGAACCCCCGGGCCCCCGGCAACACTACCCTGGCATGGAGGGCAGCACCGGCGGGCACTCTCCGGCCCCTGAGGGACAACCCACGGCCGCCCACCCCACCTCTGCCCATGCCCAGTCAGGCCCGCCCGCGGCGTACCCGGGCTACACCCCCGTCCCCCAGCCCCCCCTCCCCGAGAAACGGCGGCCGGCTCCTCAGCCCGGGTCCCCCAACGGCGCCCCTAGGCCCTCGCCCGCTCAGCACCACGTCACCTTCTCGCCCACGGTGGGAGAGATGTTGCCCTCCACTGGTCAGGGGGAGGAAGCGCTGTCTCCGGAGGGGGAGACGGCAAGCAAGGTCAGTGTCAAGTTTGTCCAGGACAGCTCGCGCTTCTGGTACAAACCTGGCATCTCCAGGGACCAAGGTAACACCATAACCCACGCGGACACTCACGCCTTCTTATCACGCCACATACTTCATTTCCCTACACGAGTAGCCGTCTGCCGCAACTCTTCCTCACATCTTCTTGTGCCTCGACCCGTAGCTATAGCTGCCCTGAAGGAGGAGGAGCCAGGGGCGTTTCTCATCCGGGACAGCAACTCCTTCCAGGGGGCTTATGGCTTGGCCCTGAAGGTGGCCACTCCCCCCGCCAACGTCAACAACCCCGGCAGCAGAGGTAGGCCACGCCTAATCCCCCGGGGGATTGTCTACGTCTCGGCCGACAGGTCCGCGCGTTGGTTTGGCCCAGCTAATCGTGTTCTCGCCGTTGTCTCGCACTCACATACACACACAGCGGGGGATCCCTTAGAGCAGCTGGTAAGGCACTTCCTGATCGAGACGGGGCCCCGCGGGGTGAAGATCAAGGGGTGTCAGAACGAGCCCCATTTCGGTGAGACCCTCGTTAACAGTAGCTCCACGTCAGTTACAGGCTGGGCATTGTGCCCGCGGGAGGGTTCCTGGCTAAATATGTGCGTTGCGGTCATGCGTTTCCACAGGCAGTTTGTCGGCCCTGGTGTACCAGCACGCCATCACCCCCATCTCCCTGCCCTTGGCGCTACACATCCCTGAGAAAGGTCAGCAGTGGCTCAGACACGCCAACACGCCTGTGACACGCGGTCTGTTGTATACCCGCCGGTGCCATGAAACGTAGATGGACAATTTACTCTCATTTTACTTAAGCTAGCGTTGCAGTGTCAGTCAACCTGCTGGAAATAGTTCCATCCACGTCCACCGGATGGAGACAGAGTATAGTTATCAGTACGGCTGCCTTTACCACATGTTAACTGTACACTCTCATGTTGCAGATCCCATTGGCGAGAGGCAGGAGCAGCAGTCAGCTGCCAGTAACATGAGCACAGCCGCCGACCTGCTCAAACAGGGTGCTGGTGAGTCCCCCGACTGATTACATCACAACATGGATGAATTCCAAGGCCTGGGCACCTCCGGGAGCACCGTTGTTTCTGCCACTAAACCCGTTGCTCTTTAAGCAGAACTTCACTCTTTCACGGGACTTATTGATAGAGCCAGTGGGAAATATATTACAGAGCAAAGTTTTGCTCTATTAATGAATGCCATAAAAACCCTAAAAAAGTAAATCTGTACAAAGTGTAAACGCCTGCATCCCTGCCGTCGTTGGTGAGCAGTGCCGGCCCCATTAAGCAACATAAGATGCCCCTTAGGGCCCCCAACTACCAAGGGCCCCCGGGGGCAGCTAGTGAGCTTCAGACCACTAAGGGAGACATTTTGCTTAGGGCCCCCAAAAGGCTAGGGCCGGCACTGTTGGTGAGAGACACCGTTGACGTGTGCAGTCACAAACTCTGTAGACCCAAAAGCCTGTATAAAACTCCCCTAGTTCTCTCCTGTTTGTCTGACGGAGCCCTGTCCCCTCCATCCCTCAGCCTGTAATGTGCTCTTCCTGAACTCCGTGGAGACCGAGTCCCTCACCGGACCCCAGGCCATCTCCAAGGCAGCCGGAGCCACGCTGGGGAAGAACTCCCGGCCCGGGGCCACGGTGGTCCACTTCAAAGTGTCCTCACAGGGGATCACGCTGACCGACAGCCAGCGCAGGTGACCGCTGGTCCCGACCGCACGGTCAGAGTGTCTGAGGCCCATCCATCATCTTGGTGTCGTTAGCCAATCAACAAAGAGAACCAGCAGGGCAGAGCTGCGTTTATGTTGCGTTTATGTTTATCTGAACAACATTGGAATCCACTAAAACAACCAATGGGAGCGGCCTTTTGTGGGTTGAGGAACATTGTTGGCATGGCATGATCTGCCAAGAAACATTTTGTGGTAACAGAATGTCCCAAACGTTTGAATAAAGCACCCGCATATGAGTCTGTAACCGGGTCGACTGTGTTTGTATTTATATATTGTGGTAAATGCCGGAGATAGTTGTGATAGACAGACACTGAAGGGTCTGCCTGTCTGTCTCTCTACAGGGTCTTCTTCAGGAGACACTACCCAGTCAGCAGTGTGACTTTCAGCAGTATCGACCCCAAGGACAGGAGGTGGGTGCACAACATGAAAACAACCAGAACACAACATGAAAACAACCAGAACACACTATGAAAACAACCAGAACACAACATGAAAACAACATGTCTACAACCTTCAGTCCAGGCAGTCGTTGATACTTCAGCAGTGCTGTGCCTCTCTGTAAACTAATCTACTGACTCTGCCGCGTGTCTGACAACCCAGGCTTTCTACACTCATCATATTTCATTAATATGCCTGTAAACCTGTGTGTCGTGCAAGGCCTGAATGGTGTGTGTGTGTGAGCGTTAGTATGACTGATTCAGGGGGATGGGAAGTGTGGGACTGAACCTCCCCTGACCACTGCAGGCCGAGTCTGTGACTGCGCTTGTCTGTGAGCTGTCTGTCAGTGTGGATCTGAATCTGCTGTCTGTCTTTCTGCTTCAGGTGGACTAACTCAGACAGCACGACATCTAAGTAAGTGCTCTGCATGTGACTACGTGTTTTCTCAGGGGTGTAATGGGTTTGTATGTGCATTGATCGTTGCGACAGGATGTTTACCTGCATGGCGTCCCTTTGCTTCTGTCCTTCATCCCCGTAAACATCCGCTGATCAATCCCAGTCACGCGTTCATAAATAGCCAAGCTGACGATTTTAGGATTTACACAAGTTCGTTAAGCTGTGTGTGCATTTCGGGGGTTTGTTGATAGCACAATCCAGAACACTACGCTCCTGTTTCACTTCATCACAGTGGCAGAACTGGATTTACTTCCTGTAAATCATCCTTTAGGTTCTAGCTACCTTCCAAACTTACCATGGTAACCCCCTTTTCTGAAGAGTTAATCACAGAAGTAACGATCCCCATGTCAGCCGCAGTCCTTCCCCCTCTGACCCGTCCTGTTCTTGGCTACTAGGGTGTTTGGGTTTGTGGCCAAGAAGCCTGGCAGCATAGCAGAGAACGTGTGTCACCTGTTCGCCGAGCTGGACCCGGAACAGCCCGCCTCGGCCATCGTCAACTTCATCAACAAAGTGATGCTGGCACCTCAGCGCAGGTAGAGGAGCCAGCCCAGGACCAGCGTGCCAGCCCAGGACCAGCGGGCCAGACCGGGCCAGCCCAGGACAGCAAACGGGGTCACACTGGCCCAGGTGTCAAGCTCTCTATGACTGCCGGTTTGAATTGTAATCAAAATGTAATCTGTGTTTGTATCGCCGTCGGAAATGCCTTGATATTTGCCTTACGGTTACCAAAGCTTTGTTGCCACTTCAGTCAGTCACTTATCTAAGGGTTTCAGGTACCAGCGAGCAAGTTAGTTTTACATGGCATGTTCCGTGGAGGAGTTTGACCATTTCATTGGTCCTTATGTCAAACCTCCACCCTTCCAGTGACCCCAGCCATGCTCATCCAACTGGCCCAGTAGCCAAGCCTACCCGCAAGTTACCCCATGACACTCAGTTGCCTCAACACCTTCACTCTCCACTGTGTTTTCCCCTTTTTCTTCTGACAATCGTGAGTCACATTTACTGTCGAATTTATTACACTACAGCACGCAAGCGAGTGGAGGAAAAATGGATGTGAGGAAAGTCCATATGTGTGAGGGAGAATGTACGTTGTCAGGGTGTGTGTGTGTGTGTGTAGCCTACGGGTGGAGGAGGAGATAACGCAAGTACCAGAGATATTGGGGTCATGTAAAGTTCTGCCGATGCATTGTGCATTTTTATGACTCGTACCCTAGAAAGTCACGTTTGTGGTAACTACGGGATCACGGTGTGTTACACATCTCCACCCTCCTATATACAGGATCCATAACCGTGTTTATTCTCAAGAGAAATACACAACAGGAATACTGCTGCAAATAGTCGTTCCGGTTGATTAGCTAAACGATGAGGAACATACTAGTCCTTACTATACAGTGCCATAACATTGAGAAGTGTATTCGGACATTAAAAACATGACATGGGTCAAATCCCTTGATATAGTATCAATGTAACGCACAAAATATCTTATTTTGACTGGTGAACTTGTACAAAGTAAAACAACAAAGTGGGCTCATTGCCACTATACTTAACCAAAGACAGAGCACTTGTGTATTAAGCTTTACATGGTTCATATCTTTAAGCTTTGTGTATTTACATTCTTAGTGTTTTCACTACTTTGTATGGCAGCGTAATATATTGTGGTCTGTTTTCTTATTGATCTTTATATGTAGTAATATATTTTCTCACATGCAGCTAGGAAAAAGAACGTCAAAAGGAAACAGAAAAGTAATGTTATATGCTGTTTTTTAAGGATGCTTTGTATGCACAAATGAGAATATAATAAAAAATTTAAAGTTGAGGTACCAAATCTGATTTACCAGTATATTATGGACTCTAATATTGGCTTTCTAAACTGTACATAAGAATTCAGAGCATGTGTATTTTGCCTAAAACATACTTGTCAAGAACAAAAATCAGGACTCAAATCAAAATCTTAATCTTTTCACTTTATTAGTTAACCAGTCTGATAATAAATATTCTCAATTTTACACTTCAGCATTTGAACGAATCTTCAAAAATGTTATTTAATAAAAAGACAGCATACAAACACACCAGGTTTTAAAAACCTCATCTGGTCCCAGATCGGCGTGTTCGATTACCCTTCGATTCTACAAGCATTTCATAAATCAATCCCAAATATCTAACCGGTAAAATAAACAACAAAGCAAGCTTATCACTTTTAAACACCCTCAAAACACTGCAACTCTAAACCTCATTACATCGGCTAATACACATGTAGGTCTGTAACAACGAGAGGTTACACTTTGCTCACCACAACAGGAAGACTGAGGGGGAGGTGAAACCAGATTGGTCAAGCTGACCTAAATAACACCAGAGGGTGTCATTATTGACTCCCTGAAAGAGGCTTGTCACATCCGTAACCAGTGTCCACACCAGTGTCCAAATAACACTGCTAGTATGCCCTGTCATCAGAAAGGACATGCTTTCAGTATTTTTTATATACATTTTTACAATCGTGTCTTTGTGCAAAGTTGTTTGGATATCCCAAACATAAAAATGTAGTATTTTTCATATTAGTTGACTGTGAAGTTCCCTTAATAAAAGCAGTTGAAGGGGTGTCCTCTGCATTTGTACGATCCAAATTATGCAGCGAGTAAATTACAAAAGGAAAATAATGTTTTTCTAATAATGTAAAAGGTGCTATTATGTATCCTGGACCAATATGGGTCCTGTAGTGTTTAGTACTCTGATCTCCATAAAGAACCAAATGCGAGAAACAAACCTTTCATTAACAAATCCTGAAACTGCTCAGTGGTTGAGTTTATGACATGGCATCTCAAGTTGTCTGGAACTCTTGCCATCTCACATTTTCTATAATCAGGTCTTGTGAATGAAAGACATTTTGAACAACCCCCTCAAACAATCCAGGATCCCACGTTTCATGAACGTAAAACACCCATGATGATGATGTACCCAGGGACCAAGAAATGTGCAGCATACTAAACCAATTTGAATTCATATAATATACTAATTGCAAAAAAAAAGTAACACCATAAAATGGATGCTGTACCGTAGTAAACAATGTAACAATGTAACAATCTACTACTGTCAATTCCTCCATATAAACAACAGGGAGACAATCTCCAGTCTTATAAAATGTTTAGTCGTTTCATCAAACATCATCTCTCTGCGCCAAAACCCTCGATTCACATAAATCGCCCCCTTAAAATGCTGCAACACCCTCAATGTTAGAAAATACAGCAGGGTACCATCGTAACCAACCAGTAATATTGGCGACAGCACCCTAGGAAACACTACAATCCAAGCCAGTTGAATCCTCAGTCCTCAGCAGGCTTCAGATAAGCATCGCCCTGAACTGTAGCCAAATGAAAACATGCATAATAATTGGCCTAGGAGCTTGGGTCTGCTGGGGTACCCAACGCTCAGGCCTAGTAAACCACAGCTAGGTAATAAATTAGTTTGGAATGATTTCAAGGTTCCTCGTGGTTCCCAGGCTCTCAGCACCCTGGCGAACAGCGGTGGTTCTGGTGACCCGGACCGTACCACTCACAGCTGGGCCGGGTCGCGACCCCAAGTGACGGAGGAAGGGGCCGTGTCACCAGGGGGGCTGGTGAACCGTGGAGTTAGAAGCACAGTCGATGAAGCGGTAGGCTTCCAGAGTGTTCTGGCCCGTGCGTACCATGTAAGAGGTCTTCACCGACGTCCTGGAAATCAGACAACAGAATTGTGATACGGAACACGCCTGTATAGAAGCCCGGGTCAAAGAGGGCCGAGATGAATGTTTATCAGTGGAAAGGGAAGTGACACAGGAAGGAAGTACTTACTGCATGAAAACCACAATGTTGTGAACCTTGATGCTGGCCATGGTGCAGAAGGCACTGAAGGGGACCAGAGGTCAGGAACAATTCACAATCACACACATCCTCGTTTACCATTACAAAGGTCTAGAATATAATGAATTACATTACATGCCGAGAATCTGTGCAGACACATGGCTCACTTACTAGACATAGGATGCACTTCCACCGATCTCAACACTGACTGTGAAGTTCACCTGTAGTAAAGTGAAAATTATAATCAATAAAATGAACCAGGCAAGCCTAGTTCTGCCGTACCCACGGTTACAAGGGAGTTGTTGTCCCCAGATGGAGACGAACTGCAGTTGCCTTTTGTGGCAGACTGTTTTTAGGCATCACGTTATTTAGACCGCAGATATAGCTGCCCGTGACACGTGTCGAGATGTGGTGTCTGTTTACTACTGTATTGTCAAATCAATTAGTTCAAAGTCCACTATTGTCAACACTCGTTCCTACATTATCTGACATCCAAACCAACAACAGGTATAACAGGGTTGCTACACTACATTCAAATAGATAGCAACATGTTTCACCTGCAGTTCAACCGCTTATGTGGTCTGGCAAAAACATTAACAAATTATTATTGTGTGGTTTGGATACATTTTCTTGTGTAACAGGGATAAACCCAATACCTCAATAAAATAAACCCTTTAATTGTTGGTACAGAAATGGAGCAAAACATAAAACAGTGAAGCTCTGTTTCCCCTTAAGTGACAGACACTTCCTGGCAATGTAAATTAACCAGCTATTTTCCACCAATCACACTCTAGCCTGCTCAGGAGTAGTCATCGTCTTTGGACTTATTTGGCATAAGAGCTTGTGATGTTGACAGATGTCAACAATGCAACACTCCTGCATGTAATCTGGAATAGTCCTGGTCATTTGTAACCTTTTTAAATCAGGTACTTTACAATCTGGAAGATCCATCAGGCAATAACCATGTATGACCTTAATGGCCTGGTTGAGTCCACTCTGTTGTGAAGGAACCCAGACTCATGCTAACCTGTCTCTGGCTCAGTGGCTGTATGGTGATGACGTTGTCCAGCTGCTTGGTGCCGATCACGGTTTTCATGTAAAGAACCTGGCAGTTCAGACTGTTGACCGTCACCGTAAACAGGTTGGAGTTGCTGAAGTTCAAGGA
>JACXGK010015241.1:0-10647 GCA_016801125.1 Novumbra hubbsi | reverse complement strand
CTAAAACCTGCAGACACTCGGCCCTCCGTGGAACGGTTTGGAGACCCCTGTCTCAGAGATTCTTAATTGGATTCATTTCGGGGGAACGTGAGGGCCAGTCAATGGTGTCAATGCCTTTGTCCTCCAGGAACTGACTGCATATTCTGGCCACATGAGGCTGGGCGTTGTCCTGCACCAGGAAGAACCCAGGGCCCACTGCACCAGGAAGAACCCAGGGCCCACTGCACCAGGAAGAACCCAGGGCCTATTGCAACAGCAAAGTTCTGACGATGCGTCCAAGCATTTCATCCCGGTACCTAACAGCGCTCAGAATACTGTTGGCTAGCAGGTGGAGGTCTGTGTAACCCTCCAAGGATATGCCTCCCCAGATCATCACTGACCCACCACCAAACCTGTCATGCTGAATGATGTTGCAGGCAGGATAACGTTCACAAATGCGTCTACAGACTCTTTAATGACTGTCACATGTTCAAGTAAGAGCAGAAAGAAAAGATGATGGAGTAAGAGCAGAATGAAAAGATGATGGAGTAAGAGCAGAAAGAAAAGATGATGGAGTAAGAGCAGAAAGAAAAGATGATGGAGTAAGAGCAGAAAGAAAAGATGATGGAGTAAGAGCAGAATGAAAAGATGATGGAGTAAGAGCAGAAAGAAAAGATGATGGAGTAAGTGCCAAAAGAAAAGATGATGGAGTAAGAGCAGAATGAAAACATGATGGAGTACGAAAAGACTTGTGAAAAGTTGTTTTGGCAAATTAACATAAAACATGTTCAGAAGGAAGAGAGCAGATGGGAGAGAAAACAAGAAGCGTCATTAAAGTTATGTTTTATTGTGTAATAAACCGTAGTCGTAGTCTGCTGCCTAAAATATGAAAACAACTGACTACGGAAATAAATGACGGGCGTGAAAAAGATCTAGGCCGCACACATTAAGTCGATAAAAACAATTCCTAATTTGTGTGATTTCTATGGTCCAGAGATTTAGTGTGTAGTCGGTGTGTTTGCGTGCCTCTAACACCCCCCCCCCCCGCAGCTCCGCACCCCTGAAACACACTGGTTCGACTGTGCCAAAATATAACTGTTTTCAGAGGTACTTTTAATTCCCTTTTTTGCAATGAGTGTATTGTCTTGAGACCTGAAGATTTACGTTAACGCTCAGATCTTATGACTTTAGCTCAGCAGGCTAACACTTTGTGGGCAAATGACGCAGGATCCATACAGAAAGGCGTAAAAGAACAGAGGAAGTCAAAAGGGGCCATCATCACGAATCTACGTCAATGAATCAACGTATCTGTCGTGTCCACGTAAGGCTTAGTACCTGTTGCTATACTACTGGCCCCCAAAACACATTTCTGCATCACCCATCCACAAACCATCTTGGGACACTTTGTATTGAATGTAAACAGTTTAGTGTGTGAATGTGTGTGTGCGTTATACAGTGAGAGAGTTTGTTTCTCCATGCTCATCTCATCACTGATTTCTCAACCTTCCTTTTAGAGTGTGACCCCTATAACGCTGGTCTCCAAACAAGCCCCCACGTCAACCATTGATGTTTTCCCCGTAAACCTCACGCCGTACGCTTTTCTGCATTTTATAAAATAACATTTGCTTCATAATAATATCGGTTTATCCCGGTGCTAGATGGGATGTTTCAAGTCCTGAAGATGGCGCTCTTTGTACGTGTGAGCCTCAACCTGTATGCTGATGCCTGTGTGTGTGTGTGTGTGTGTACTTGCTACAGACCGGGGTAACTGCCTAGCCTGCCTCTCCATCGCTCTTGCCTCCCGTTGCTGTGCGCTGCAGTGCTTCGCTCCCGTCTTTTGCTTTGTAGCCTGTACCACCGCTTCAACGCCCCCTCCTTTTCTCCTCTCCCCGCCTTTGCCTTGCCCTCCCCTGGTCACCATTCAGCGAATGGTCGGTCCAACCCTAGACCTCCTACAGGGAACTGTGCCGGAGCAGCTGAGGTCCAAGTGAAAGCTTCTAAAATAAGACGTGGATATAAGTGTCGTTGTTGTTATCCCAGGATCTTATTTCGGTAAGTGCAATGTCATCCTGTGCCGCGTTGTAGATTCGCTCCCTCTCATCTCCCTCTGTCCATCCCGTCATAGCAAGGAGCGGAAGATGAGATGGTACGTCTCCTGTACGACGAGAGCCGATATGTTTTGCATAGTTTTGATGTATGTCATTTTGCATTTGCAGATGTGCACGAATCTAATACGCAGCTGCCTTGGTAATGTTGAGTAGCCCGAATAAGAGACTTGTATACGGTAAGTTGATAATGGGTTTAAATCCACTAGTGTATTTTTAATTAGGAACCGCCGTGACCGGGAAAGCCGTTCTTTTCCGACTGCTCAGAGCTCGCTCAGCCAAGGCTGTTAGGCGCGTGAGAATTTGGCTGGAGTTTACTACACCGACTGACCCAAATATAGCTTTCCGTTGGCGGCGCGTAGAGCGAGAGTCAGAAGGTAAACAAAACACTTTATTAGTGGTATACAGCCATATCCGTTGGATATTGTTGCACAAAGAATGCCTTTTAGTTAACCGGTGTACTAATCTTAAGCAAAACGATGCAACTGCAAAACTAGGCGTGCGAAACAGAAGAGAAGAGAGGGTTGAGGCTTCATGTGGCGAAAAAAGCATGAAAAAATGGGAAGTATCTATCTCGCCGATTCTCACACTCCCTCTTTGTTTAATCGATTGCCGTGGATGGGGTTCGGTAGGTGTTTTCTGCTGTGGCCGTTTGGCACAGCCCAGTATCTTTACTTGGGGATGGAGAAGCGTAGACGGCGGGAAGGTGTTATAAGCAGATATGCCCATATTGTCCATAAGTAGATATGCTACGTTGGAGAACATTTAAGTACAACTGATATACTTACTGTATACTGACATGGATTGTTAGTGTACATTAAGAACGAATATGGCACCACTTAAAACGCTTCTTCGGGAACCTAAGGAGTAGACATTAACTCAACGTCCAGTCACTCTGTCTCGGTCTCCCGGTCAGCTTCTCTTTCGCGGCCAGCCAGTTAATGTCCCCAATATTCACCTCGTTGTGCAACTCCTTAATGGGTGTGAGGTTCTTTGTCCTTCCTTATGTGTAAGCAGATGAAAGCGCTTTGAGGTAGATATCCTCTGGCGCTGGCTGAAGGGAGTGAAGGTGTTTTGTGTTGAATAGGGCTACCCATGTGTTCGTCTATTGATCTGCCAGGCAGCTACTGGCAACCCATCTCGTGACTGAATGCTGAAAATGTTCCAGAACGTTTCCTCATAACTTGTTATTCTCTTTGAGTGTGTGTGTGTGTCTGTGTGTGTCCGTGCAAAATGCTATGAAATTGAGAGGCTCTATCTTATCATCTTGTGTGTGTGTGTTATGTGACCCAGCCATTACATTCCGCGGCACCATCGAACCTAGCGTTACTCTCGGATCAATGACCTTCGACACTCATTTATGTCCCTGTCGATCAATTAGAAAAAATTGACTGTTCCATTTTTCAATCAGTCCAGTCAATGCCGGTGTTCACGGTGAGACGTGTGAGTGCGCCTAATGATAATGGCCACTACAGCCATCTCCATTACACCGGCTGTGTTTTAAGAATAAAGAGATACTGAACATGCCGTGGGTCATTAAACTCACGGCTGGTCCTGCCTCCTCCGTAAATGTAAATTAGCCCCGTCTCACGGCTTATCTTTGTCAGGAGGCTAACTCCTGATGATCCGGGAGCTGTGTTGTGGTATTGTCGGCCTGCAGGTGTGACGAATCTGGTTTCACGCCGAGCCACAATTAAAGGCAGCCAGAAAGGAAAAAGGGAAGTTTTATTTTGGATGTAGCCAGCTAGCCTATCGTCTGAATGCTTCAAGAGGACAGCCTGTCTCTGTTCTCGATTGCCTGTGTTCATGCAGGGAGCCTGGTATTGATATATTTTCCGAATTATTGTCAGAAGATAAGAGGGGTATCCTACAAAGCAAGCTAGATCTACTGACGCTTTTACGTTGCCAGTCAGCTTCAGGTACCCTTTCATTGCAGTTTAAGCTCCATCTGCACGATGATGGTAGGTTTGGCTCGCCTGTCTGTCGCTAACTCCAGCGGTCCTGTAAGTGTCTTGTATCGGCAATTATGGGTATGCATACGAACGCGCTGGGCACACCAATTATTTTATATTCAGCTGATAATGGCAGTGTGCCTTTTCATGTAAACACCTTACTCTGCTTATCTTGATTGATACAGGGTAACATCGAAGTAAACACTGATCAAAAGATGTTGTAAAACATCTGAGCTATCTTTTGAATTCTTAGGACATTAGAGCACAGTGCTATGATGCCTGTGCAAAAATAACAGCTACATGTGGTGGATGTTTTGTATTCATTGCTAATCTTTAGCCTCAATGAAAGTTTTATCAGAGAACGCATTCTTCTTGCAAAGTATTTAACTTTTACTTTTACATCAAACTCTCCACAATAATCAGATTACTGTGTACTTCCCATTCTCCCACTGGGCCAATGCTGAGTGTTGAAACTGCGACTGTGTCTGCTCTTATTCACCGAAGACACGGTAGAACACGGGGGAAACTTTACAAACTGAAACGACGATGGCGTGGTGACTCCGGGCGGTCATGCGATGTGGGCGGAGGCGGTCCGTTTGGCGATGGCTCGGCACATTGCCGCCGTTGAAATATATTCCACTCATGACAATGGTGGCGTCCGCGCCGTCGCCCCAAATGGGCAAGAAGGGCCTTGGTTCCGGGAGGTGGCCGAGATCCCAGTGGCCTCCTAGTTTGAGAGTTTCTCTGTATAGAAGGAAGAACCAACCAGATGGACAACCATCTCTGCAGTTCTGCGTCAGTCAGGCCTTCATGGTGGAGTAGCTAAGTGGAAGATACCCCTGAGATAAAGGCATAGGACATGCTGCCCCGAATATTTGCCAGTCTGATGAGACCAAACTATTAGGCCTGAATGCCAAGTGCCATGTTGGGCCAAAACAAAGGATCATTCATCACCTGGCAAATAGCATTCCCACCGTGACGCTTCGGGATGGAAGCATCATGCAGTAGGGAGACTGGTCAGAATTGAGACGAGGAGAAATGGAGCAAACTACAGAGGTGTCCCTGAAGAAAACCTGGTCTAGAGGGCTACAGGGCCTAAGAGTCTCTTAGCATGACAACAACTTTAAGAAAAAGTGGCTTCGGTACACATCTGTGAATGGTGTGGCCCAGCTAAAGTGGCCCAGCCAAAGCCCGCACTTGAACCCAGTTAACTTGCCGTGGGTAGACCTGAGAATCTCAGTCCACCAACGCTTTCCATCCAATTTGACAAGAGATTGAGAGGATCTGCAGAGGAAACAGTGGAGAAACTCCGCAAATACACGTTTTAAAAGCTAATTAGCTCAGCACGATTGCTTGACATTTTCAATAGATTCTAGGCAGCTTCTGCTGCAGGAAAACTGTCAACCATATTGGACAAGTGATGATAGTCTGTAGCTAACTAGCTGAAGCTAACTAACTACTGGATATTACCTCCAGCCGCATCAACGATCAGGACTGCGGGATAAAACCCCCACAATTACCAAGGATTGCAAGCTCACACCGATTCCAAAGTAATCCATTAAGGGGGATGTGGCACCTGTTTCCATCTCCCACAGACTTCGGCAGACTACCGTCACTTCTCCAAAATGGTTTGCGCTTTTCCCTCGTATCAATAGTACCCACTATATATTTCCAACATTCGCACCAACCTAACGCTAAAACGCTGAACGGTCAACAGCATTTTCCTCAACCAGTTCTTTAAACTCTGCCAGGGAGGTCCACTCCACCCGTCTTACAGACTTTTGCTGCTTAATCCAAGACCAAGGAGGCTTTTGGGAGAATTATATTCTCCCCACTTCAGTCCTGGCCACAGAACCAGCTGAGGACACCAATATTTGGGCCAAACGTTGCCATTGGACTCTCCTTGTAAATGCAGCCTATCAGTCCCATAATGAACCACTGCGGTAGGGGCCCCCCTCCTCCCCCCCAGATAAGAACTGGGTCCCTTCTGAAGGGAGTGAGATCGAGGGAGACAGAGTGAAATGGTGTGCGACTGAATATGAGACGTAGAGGGACAGATATCCCAATGTCATGTGTAGTGCTATAATAATCAGTTATTCCAAAGGTGGCGTTTTAGCGTAACGGGTGTTAGCATTCAGACGAGGACTCTGGGATACCGTCTGTGGTGCTGGCGTGGCGTGAACAGTGTTTGTGCCTGCCTGACTGCTCCCCGTCACGGCAAATCGGTAATTGGTTGGGCTAACCAGGTCTCCCAAGGCTAATTGAGCATCAAAGAGAAACCGGGCCTGTTGTTGAGCTGCGATCATCACGATTTCCCCCGAGCGTGGATAATCCATCCCAGAGTTATGCATCGTGAGGGGACGAGGAGGTGTGAGGGATGAGTGTTTGTGTGTGTCGGTGTGCATGGTAGTGTGAGTGTGACCATCTGTGCGTGTAAATGATAACCATGCGAGGATACCATATTGTGTGTGTGAGTGTGTGTGAGGCGGGGGGAGAGAGCGGTGAAAATGGCTGACACCTCGTGTCTGTCACACTTTTGTACCTTTGTCCCACCGCCTTTGTGTTTCCCCGGGTCTGACCGATGTCGAGACGTGCGTCATTGATGTGTTGTAAGTAGCTGTCGTCCGCGTGTACACCCAGCCAGGGTAAATATACACACACGTGTCGCGAGCAGAATGGAACGGGGTTCTATGAAGTCATCTGTACCTCTGTAAACCGACACGCACACACACACACGCCTGACTCTCCTGTGAGTTGAAGGCTGTGCGCTGGAGAATGGTTCCACTGGAGAACATAAAAAACCTAATTAAACATGTTTCGGCAGCGGACAGAGTTATTGTGCATGTTTGTGTTCACGTCTGAGTAGTGGAACAGCAGTGTTGTCCCTTTGACTGGTCATGTGGGAAAAGGTTGTTTGGGAAACGATACCAATGCACCTGTCTTGCTTTTTTGTGTGTGTGTGTGTATGGGGGTCCGGTGTGTCACTGCGACATCTGTGATACGCACCTGGAGATCTGTGCCTTTCATTTCCTCTCAGGTTTGTGTACCGTTTGTTCTCCATTGGAACCTAGTGGTGGTAAAGACAGATGTGTGAGGGTTGATCCAGCGTAATGGCTTGAGTGACATCCGCTATCAGGCCCCAACCATCAGGTGTTTAATCTGCTATCAGCGGCACTCAGGCTATTATCCTACGTCTATTATCTTTGCCTGTAGTCGTTGACATCCCCATTCCGTCGGCTGTCCTTTCATGGGTCCTTTCGAATCGTCATCCTTTCCTTTTCAAAGCGAGCATCTAGACATTAAGCATTTAGGTATTTCTACTTACACAATATTAGTTGCAGAATTTTGTAATGTGTTGGAAAATAACAGGAACTGAATAAAATATAAATAGGTAGGCCTACATGCAAAGGTTTGAATGTATGTCCCCAGACTCATCTGTCAAGCTACAGTTACGTTGCCAAAATGAAGATACACCAACACGCTCATAGGACGCAGTGATTATAGTGTAACATCTTTATGTAGAAAATGCAAAGTTTTATAGGTCGGAGTTGGCCCTGAAATAGAGTACAAGAGATCATACGAAAGGTTTACCACTGACTCCTTTGTTTGGGGATTATTTGTCGGTTTGACGTGTCTGTAACGGGGAACTATGTGCCCTGCCACGGAAAGATGAGGTGTTCATAGCCAACCTCTTCAGAGTTTGAATTACAGTCGGGGTTTGGGGGGGTTTTACCCTTGGGTCCCCCCGAAAGCAGTAAAATCATAAAAATGTATATATTTTTAAACAATGTATTTATCATGTTCATGCCTGGAAGAATCTTGTAACACAATTTCAGACACCCCTAAAGTGAACCATACAAATTCCTATTTGGCAGAGTTTTTCCATTGGTAAAGTTAATTCCATTGCCCAAGAATATCGTAGTGCCTTGTAATAGTTCCAACAGTCGACCAATCGACCGTTACGAAAATCATGGCTTTTGAGAACATAAAACATTACTATGAACAAAACAAATTGACCACGGACTTTCGACATGCGTGACTGGCTCTCAACGCGTTCACGCTGCTGACACAACTGACTGCTGATTGGCTGAGAGAGGCAGATGATAACAGGATTGCGAGAGATGCCTTGTTAGACTTCTGCAAGGCTTTTGATTTCAATCATAATCTATGACTGTCCTGGGTTGGCAGTTATCTACCTTGTAGAACGTAGACGCTTCCCTTTCAATCGGTCATTCCTCACCATACGCTGCGGGGAAACACCTTCATGCTTGAACAAGCTGAATAGGAAACTCACTCATGCATTTCAAGGCCAATAAAGTTAGGCTGGAAGCCCTGCCGTCCAGGTGATGAAACCCCGGCTCGAACCTGTTACCATACCGATCCCCTGCTTTTCACAGCGATGAACAGGAGGTATCTGAGTTTCTAAAAAACAACGGCTCTGACATGGGAATTTCTCTTGGGTATACGGTACAATTGGAAGGTTTTCTGAAGGAATTCCTGGGATTTTGGCTTCATTGCCAACCTACCACTCTAACCTGTCCCAGAGTTGGGCTGCTCAATGCTGTTTCTGGACTTCTACCTTTAGTACTTTCGCTTGCTGGTTCATAACGAGTTGACCTAAGTAGCCTCTGATTTATTGGATGCAGCAAGTCAGAAGACCGATTTTTGGCTAAAACAAACATTCCCCTTAATTAGCACTGTTTCCTGCATCACAACCATAGGGACTCTCTCTTTCTGCCTCTGGTATTGGACCAGCAACCTCTGTGTGTCTGTTCGTTCGTGAGAAAATGCATTTGTGTGTTTTGTTGATGGCAATGGAAAACCCTCATGTCTGACGACACTACAGAATCTCCTCCAAGTGCTCAGTTGGGTTGAGATCTAATGATATAATGATAGAGACTGCCTGTGTTAATGCAGAGGATCAATACAAATGACCCTAGGCCAACAAGGAGGAAATTATAGGCCAGTCTAAAGAAACTTTCCAGTCACTTCGACTCATTCGATGATAAAGATATTGAACAAAGGTGAAGGTGAATATTCTAAATATACTGAGTTTGTGCAAGAGGCTTTATCTCTAAATTTAATTTAAATAGTATTGTTAACGCAGTATAGTTAGAATCTTCTGGTAGGCTTATCACACATAACATTCAGTATGTTAACATAATCATTTAGTAGCCTAGCCTATGATCTCTTTATGTCATATATTTTCTTGTATGTAATGGACAAAACCGGTGATGTTTTCAGATTGTAAATCTCTTCAAAAGGTTTCCTTGCTTAAGGTTAGGGTAAGTGTTAGGATTAGTAGTCTAGTAGTCTTGCTTAAGGTTAGGGTAAGGGTTAGGATTAGTAGTCTAGTAGTCTTGCTTAAGGTTAGGGTAAGGG
The DNA here is from genome assembly GCA_016801125.1 of Novumbra hubbsi. NCBI lineage: Eukaryota > Metazoa > Chordata > Actinopteri > Esociformes > Umbridae > Novumbra > Novumbra hubbsi. The sequence goes on along the minus strand of JACXGK010015241.1, from coordinate 1,229 downwards.
TTAGGATTAGTAGTCTAGTAGTCTTGCTTAAGGTTAGGGTAAGGGTTAGGATTAGTAGTCTAGTAGTCTTGCTTAAGGTTAGGGTAAGGGTTAGGATTAGTAGTCTTGCTTAAGGTTAGGGTAAGGGTTAGGATTAGTAGTCTTTGGTTGCCTCTCTCCTAACTTCTCTGAAACCTGTTGCTGCCATCAAGTTCAAAATGTGTTTTTCGAAAAACTCAGTTTCAACATTTGTTGAACAACAACATGTTGTTTTTGTACTATTTTCAATTCAATAATGGAAAATTATGATTTGCCCATTATTGCATTCTGCTTTACCCAACTGGTTTTGAAACGGGGTTGTAGTAGAGTAGTATTAGTTTGACTTCAGCGCCATGGGTTGCTTAGTGACCACAGAGAGGAAAAAGACGATGCCCAACAGGGTGCCAAGTCCTTTGCCGGGAAACTGATCTTCAGACTGGAGTGAAGAGTGCCCCCTACTGGTCCTCCAACGACCGGGGACCGACCAGGACCCACCAGGACCGACCAGGACCGACCGGGGACCGACCGGAGACCGACCGGGGACCCACCGGGGATCCACCGGGGACCGACCGGGGACCAACCGGGGACCGACCAGGACCGACCAGGACCTTGCTTGGCTTCCCGGGGCGGCCAGCTGTGGGTTGCCGTGTGCCAAACAGCTCTACAGCCGTGCCAAATAGCCGGTGGTAATTTGGGTGGCTTTATGTTACGGTATTATGGCCTTGGGGCTGTGCCGGATACTTCTGCATTGTTGCACATTCAGTTCCATCCTTCGAAAGTTGTTTTGGGCCAATTAGTGGTGGAGTGTCCTGATATCCTGTTCAGCCTGTCTGCATCGAGGCTGTAGCCCTGCATGTCTCATTGTCCCACGTTTCCGATGCACAGTATAAGCTCAGAGTTCGCAAGAGATCACACACACACACACACTAGGCCACACCTGGGGCTGTGACGTTAGACCTTCCAACGCTTTGAGATGTTTTTAAGATAGATGTCCTGAAATGGGAGCAAGCGGATGTGTCACCCAGTTCCATGTTAACCTAAACTACTGTGTCACCCAGTTCCATGTTAACCTAAACTACTGTGTCACCCAGTTCCATGTTAACCTAAACTACTGTGTCACCCAGTTCCACGTTAACCCTAACTACTGTGTCTCCCAGTTCCATGTTAACCTAAACTACTGTGTCACCCAGTTCCACGTTAACCCTAACTAC
>JACXGK010015240.1:0-10649 GCA_016801125.1 Novumbra hubbsi | reverse complement strand
TCTATATATATCTCTCTTTCTCTCTCTCTTTCTGCCTGCCGGTACTCTCTTTATCTCTCTATCTCTCTCTATATATCTCTCTTTCTCTCTTTCTGCCTGCCGGTACTCTCTTTATCTCTCTATCTCTGTACATATATCTCTCTTTCTCTCTCTCTTTCTGCCTGCCGGTACTCTCTTTATCTCTCTATCTCTCTCTCTATATCTCTCTTTCTCTCTCTCTTTCTGCCTGCCGGTACTCTCTTTATCTCTCTATCTCTCTCTATATATCTCTCTTTCTCTCTCTCTTTCTGCCTGCCGGTACTCTCTTTATCTCTCTATCTCTCTCTATATATCTCTCTTTCTCTCTCTCTTTCTGCCTGCCGGTACTCTCTTTATCTCTCTATCTCTCTCTATATATCTCTCTTTCTCTCACTCTTTCTCTCTCTCTTTCTGTCCTGCACTCTGCTCGTTGTTGTTCTCTTCTTTCTCTGCCCGTCTTGCTCTGCCTCCCTCCTCCTCTCTCTGCCTCCCTCCTCCTCTCTCTGCCTCCCTCCTCCTCTCTCGGCCTCCCTCCTCCTCTCTCGGCCTCCCTCCTCCTCTCTCTGGTGTCCTGTCATAAGCGGTTAGTTCCTGCAGTTCAGGGAGACGCAGGGAGCTTCTCCTACTGTGGCGCTTCACTGTTCCCAGTCAACCCTGTCAGCGTGGTGTCCCAACATCTAAATGATGTGTGGCCAGGGACAGAGCGCAGAGGATCCCAACATGCATCCCCCTCCCTGTCAGTGGGACTGTTCCTGCATTATTCCTCCCCTCGTTGACCCCACAGTGGGGCTCCTTAATATGACATCTGCTGGCCACTGGTCTGTTTAAGGCTGGTTAAGACTGTGTTGGTAGTGTTGGGGTGTCGCCGGATTAAGCTAGTCAAGGCTGCTCGGGTTAAGGCTGGTCAATACTGGTCTGGTTGAGGCTGGTCAATACTGGTCTGGTTGAGGCTGGTCAATACTGGTCTGGTTGAGGCTGGTCAATACTGGTCTGGTTGAGGCTGGTCAATACTGGTCTGGGTAAGCTTGTTCTGGTTAATTGTTTATCCAGCAGCAGGGTAAATCTTCAACGTCAACACACTAGAAAATAAATAAAAAAGAGGGGGTGGTGAAAAAAAGGTACAATTAATCAATATTTAATTTTCTCCCCAGGTGATCCTGAATGTTCTGAAGGTAATCAGCAGAGACTGGAAAGATGAAACCTGGAATATCAATTAGGTCTCTATCGCTCCTTAGAGAGATAGAGAATCTGTCTGTCTGTCTGTCTGTCTGCGTGTCTGTTTTTCAGTTTTTCTTCTCTTTCTTTTTGTCTACATGTCTGTTTATCAGTCATCCTTTCAGTCCAGGCCAGGTGTTTTTAGTGGATTTGCCGTGAGTCATTCTCCATAAGTTGTACAATAGCCCAGCCATAGGGGTGATTGATCATGATCTGGAGCTTTCGGCACACGGAAGTCAAATTCGAATTTCAACGTCCATGTATTGTGATTCCATTCCAGTCTTCCGGTTCTCGATAGGCTAGGATTCCCTAATGGACCCATTATGGATTTTGAAGAATTCGACAACATTATTTCCCCTTTTTAAGAAATCTTCAGCCGTGTCCTTGCTCTTCAAAGATGGGTCTTTAAGCACAGGGACAGTACTATTTTCCTAGGATTATAAGACCATTCTTCTGTAGAAAAAATGATTCAATCATCAGATGTGTCTTACTGTAGCTCGTTGCTGCTTGGTTCATGATTGAGCATTCGTTTTTGGATTTTTTTTCTACTGGAAGGAAGCAGATAACTTCTATGTTCCTACACTCACTTAACTTGAGGACATAAAATAAAATAACTGTCTCCAAATAAAAAACTAGAACAAATGCATTCCAATTAAAATCTTCTGATGTCGGATATGTAAACAAGTCTGTAACAATACAAGGCCCTCTGATCCAAAATCCTCAGAGCTCGACTGAAACACGCTGTGTGCTTCTGCTTTATTTCTTCACCGCAGTGATGTAAAAGAGACTGAGCGAGCGGTCCATGGAAGTGTTTCATATCTAAAGTATTTCAGCGATGCCTGGAGAGAAAAGGTCATTGGTGGGTGTGAAGTGGTGGTCCAGGCTGTCTAGTCCGCCTGGGCGGTTCAACGCGTCTTGACAAGCTGTCTCACACAACCTGAACCGGGGGTCTCCCGATGCCCGTTGGCGGCGTAAACATACGTGGGCATACAATAAAAGATGAATATTAGAACACACACAGAAACACGCACACACACACACACCAGCGCGCCTACGCAAAGCAAACAGCACCTTCTCTTACAGTGGTTCACTTCCTAGGGTTCGTTTAAAGGTGTATTCCCTTTGACACAACTGTCCCCACCAACACTGTCTTTCCTTCCTGATGGGAAGCTGTGTGTGTTTGTGTGTGTTTAAGGGCGTTTTCATGCTCGGCTACGGCTGTTTCCTGTCTGTCCGCCTGCCTGTCTGTGGCTTTATCTGTCTGTCTGCCTGTGTCAGTGTGTCTGTCTATGTTACAGACTTAATCCACCATACATCAGGAGTGTGTGTGTGTGCATGTCTTCCTACCGGAAATAAGTTCCACAGCACACACACTGCAAACATATATGTTCCGCAGCATACACAATGTAAGCATATTTATCTTGTTTTCAGGTTAAAAATCTAACTATCCTTAATATAAGGTCATTATTTCTACTCACCAACCCTCGAACACAACAAACCCCAACCTTAACAACACCCCAAATCCCCAGCGGTCAAACCCCCCAACACTACTAACACCCCCCAACACCTCAAACTCACCAAGTTGCTAGAGAACTGGAACAGAGGACACAGCTTCTGACCAAGGAACCAAGCGTGTGACCAAGCTGTGTGGTCAAGGGCAATGTGGTCCATTAATCCTGAAAAGACATCCTGAACCCAACTACTTAGGGGACCGGTGTTGGGGGTTGGTGTTGTACCACAATGTATCCTGAGGTGTGTATGCATGTATGTGTGTGTGGGGAGGTGGGCGTACGTGTGTGTGTGTATGTGGGTTTGTGTGTTTTAGGACTCAAGCGCTTAAATAATATGCAAAGCTCGTTCTCATACACTGAAGGGAATCTGACTCTCAAAGTCACCTACAGAGTCTTAACAAGGCTTCAATGAACTCGTTAGCAGAGCTGCAAAGGCTTAAGAGGAGGGCAGCTAGGAAATGAACGTGAGGGAGCAACATGATCTCACGCCTCATGTTTGAATTTGATGTTTGTCCAGTGGGAGATTCAATAAGTTGGATTGGACAAAAATTCCTTCCCCTTGGAATTCGTCTAAATGTGGTCGTCATTTTAATTCAGTTGTACTTTTATGTGATGACAAAACATTCCATAATCTACTGTGAAAATAATAACAAAAATATAAAAATGTAGTGGTTGTGATTGGTAGATGAGTACAAATTACTATTACTATTATTATTCGTTTTTTGTTTACATTTTGAATTCACAAGAACGGATATGGCCCAGTGTGAAGCAACTCTGAACTTGGATTAGCATCCAAAGCTCTTAAAAGGTATCCATGAGTAAAATGGGCCAAACGATGGGTCCAATTCCCGGACCGAAATTTAGTTTTCCGATACATTGCAATCTGGTAGTGAAAGTCAAAATAACAGCGTTGTTCTGAGCAATGAAATTCTTATGACATGGCACGAGTCATCTACGCATTGGTATGTATTGACACATCACTTGAGTTTAAAACTACAAGGGACTGGACACCTTTGTAAGTATGAGTTAAAATCTGTCTCCAGGCCTTAGCAATTTACTGGATTAAAGTCTACAAACAACACTTGAGTAACAACAATTCTTTAAAACACCAAACATACTCAATTCTTTAAAACACCAAGTCAACGTCAAGGAACTTCAAACTTTAAAAAACTTTAGACAACAAGCTTTTCTGTGTGATATCTGACAAAATCATTTAAACTTCCAATATTTCTGAGAAATACTGATATGTCAAAGCTTCCCCACACAGCATTTACACAAACTACGACTATGTCTGGCTAGCGTTTCACTCTGTCTCTCCTAACACAGACACTCCCATGGTTGGAGGCATTACTGCCCCTCCACCCCCACCCCCACCCCCGCGTTCCAGTCGACAACAGGCTTCGGAGATGTTTGTTCCCCTTGAAGTGGAACTTGTTGATTTGGCGCTGTAGTCAGCAGATGTGTGTCTGTCCGGATCAGATCACATGAACCGTTGCATAAGGCGAGACTTCACGTGGACGGAAATAGCTACTTTAAAGCCAGGCCAGCTCAGATTGATGCCCCTATCTTTCCTGTCTGAAAACATTTCCCCTCTTTTGCTTACTCACATGATTCAATCTTTCCCCCTCACCCACTCTGGCCTTTCCTCGTTCCCTCCCCACGGCATGTCTTACTGATCTCTCCTAACCCCTAACCCCTAACCTCTATCCCCTATCCACTATCCCCTAATCACTTCTCATTTCCTCTCTTCCGCCATCCTCCTTCTCCCTTATACCCTCTTTTATCCCTTTCCCAGTCTTTCCCAACCTCTCTTCCCCTTACACCATTTCCCCATTGCTCACTCCTCCTCTCACTCCTCCTCATCACTCCCCACCTCCTCTTTCCCAGCCTCGCCGCTCATTCTTCCCGTCTCCCTGGCTCAACTCAGTTCTCTGACTCATTGTGTCTTCCTCTCAGACCCTCAGTCTCTCGTCCCCTAGCCATCTCCGATACACCCCCTCTTCCCTCCCTCCCCCTCTCCCCCTTTACTCCCCCTATCCCAGGCCGAAGCATCTGCACAAAGTGATTCAATGGCACTAATTGCCTGCCCACCGCGGGCAGTAGCCAATCACACAGCAACATTGGATTACTGGGGCGTTCTGATTGGGGCCACTGTCAAATAAAAGACGAGCACAGAAGGAGAAAGGGGAGAGGTCGGAAGAGACGAGCATTCTAATTCTGTCAATTCATTCTCATTTCACTGTCGACCAACCCCCAGTGTTACCCCTGCTCTCCTCCATCGATCCAGACGGCCACTTACAAAAGGAGGCCGGCCTCCTGAATAGGCTTCCAGCCGGCGCATGGGTGTGTATATGAGCTGTATAGCATTGTTTCCCCGCTCTGACTTTTTGCCCTCCAGCCGACCACCAGAACAAGTTCTAATTCTAACTGCCCTTTCCTCTCTACTCTCTCTCTATCACTACACTCCTCACCTCGTTGGAGGGGCGGGGGGGGGGCTCTGATGAGTTTCTTGGGCCAGTGAACAATTGAGTGAGATTACATGGACAGGGCGTCTACATTTAATCGACTTTTCTCCATCTGTGGACCTGGACAACAGCCTTTATTTGCTCAAATTAGGCCCATGTCACTGGAGGGGAGAGCAGGTAGCTATTTACTTCTTCATTTGTTACCCCCGTCCCTGCCCGTCGGGTTGGCTGTTATTTCCCCACACAGAAGCACTCTGTTTCCAGGCGAGCCTGTGTGTGATGTCATCAGCTGATTAGTGGTAAGGCAGGCGGAGTGAGGACGGCCCGGTCTAAAGGGGAGAAACTGCCAGATGACAGACGGAGCGCACGCACAACAACGGACGTGGAACAAACGCGCCGTGGAATTCGAGAGAACCACAGCGTTCGTCCAAAAGCGGGGTCTTCACGGATTCCGGCGGTAATCACAAGGTCGCCGGGTCCAATCCGCAAGCGGCCACGTCAAACCAACATGTTGTGGTTCCCTAATGAAGGCCCTCCTCTGGAATGCAACACATTTTGTATTAACGCGGTCCGTATTAACGCGGTCCGTATTAACGCGGTCCGTAGCAGACCAAGATCCACAAACATGGCGGGGGGAGAACAAGAGCTAAAGTGAGATGGTTCTTCAACAACTAACTCACTGTTCCCCCCTCGCTACAAACAGCCAATGTGCTTTCGAACACCTCTTGCACCCCATCCAGGTTTTTCTCCCGTAATCCCACGGTTTTATCACCACTGGGCATAACAGTGATATTCCATCACTGTTTAGGCGTTGTTGGCACTGATTCACGGCTCAATTATCGTCTCAATAACACACACTATTGATTTATAGATGGGCCGGGAAGGAACTCAGCACACCCAGGGGTGCCAGAGTACTGAGACGAAAGAAAACAACAGCAGATAAGTGCTCGTCCACCGGGGATGATCGCGGTGCTGGCTAATCGCGCCCTTCGTCCCTAACGCTGAGCCGCCCGTAGACCAGAGAAGGCCAAGGTTACAGATTGAGGCTCCAACCATGTCAGTGAGCGGAAATATGGTTGGGAGTTAAGTTAACCTGAGGGGCGGGGGGGGGGGCGATGTTGAGTGGGGTGTACGCATAACTTTGCACACAAATACCTGTCTCTCAGTGACACAATTCGTTAGCGATTAATGGCAGAAACTGTGTAGGTCTATGAGGCAGGCTGGCTGACCCGGTATCATTACACTAGAACATGGCATCACACCTCCGCTCAGAAAGGATCACATCAAAAACCTCACAGCGTTTTAAAGAACAGGACCAGAGCCCCCACCCCAAATGTCTCATGTTTGTCTCGGCCTCCACTCTGAGGAGTACAGGGAGAGATGGACCTTCATGCGACCTCCCCGTAACCTCCGTTCAACTTCCATTCAACCTCCATGCAATCCCAATACAACCTCCACACCGCCCCGATTGTTTAGGGGCCCTCTGCGATGTCTGCTCCAGGTCCGTCTTGGCCTCCACTCTGAGGAGGGGTACAGAGGGAGGTGGACACGCTGAGGCTTTTTCTACTCCGCATGTAGCGGCCCATGTGTCTTTGATCCCTCTGAACACACCATAAAGCCCCAGAGGCTAGGTTTGTCGTGGAGTCAGTGTTGATTACAACATTCCCCCTTGTACTCCATCTTTGATGGAGGGAGAGAGAGAGAGAGAGAGAGAGAGTTGCCTGTACGGTCAGCAAGAGCATCTGCAAAGATCTGCCCACGAGGGCTGTGTCAGAAAGCCTCTTCATCCCTCTCAATCTCTCGCTCGCTCCCCCTTTCCTCTCATCCCTGACTCACTCTCTCGCAGCGTGTCTCCCCTGCCTCCTCCTCCTCCTCCTCCTCCTCCTTAGCCGTCCGTCTCAGGGCAGTGTGCAGTGTGCAGTGCCCTTTAAAAAGCCAACTTGTAATCGGATAATTAACAATCTGCTAAATTTCTCCAAAGAAAAACAGTAATGAAAAATGTCTGCCAGATGCCTATGAGAGAACTGACCTTTCTGAGACTCTGGGATAGCGGGCGAGGCGAGGCGAGGCCACTCACTTATAAGGATTTAATTAGCCTCCCTCGGGGGTGTATATGGGCTGCAAGCGGACAGGGAGAAGGAGGGGGAGGGGGGGAGAGGGGGGAGAGAGGGGGAGAGAAAACCGGGGAGGCTATGATTCCAGATGCTTCCCTGTTCAACCCCTCCTCCCTCCTCTAGGAATCACCAACAGGCCCTAATCATCGGGCCCTTTCTGTCCGCATTCTCGTGTAACGACGGTCGCCCGGGTCAACGTGAAAACCGGAAAAGCGCCATGTCCTGAGGGGCCTGGATCTTCGCCGCTGTTGCCGTTGTTGTTGTTTCCTCACGGACCTTCTGCCCGGCTGAGAAGGGCCCTTAAGGTCAGGAAGCGTAGCTCCAGAGTGGCTTCAGAGTGACTCAAAAGAGCAGAAAGCCTGACTGTTTTCGTTGCATTTGTTCTCATGCTCTGGTGCTTGGGGGGTTTCATCCGTCTCCAGCTCGGTCGTCCGTGTTCACACGTGCGCCCATCATCCTGATATTGCGCTTGTCTGTTTACACTTACTGTGAGGTCTGTCTTTTAATCAACTACACCTGTCTGTTTCTGTACTTAATTTGAGGTTGCTAATGGCAGAAGCGTTCTCTTGCAGCGACACTAAGTGTGCATTACTACGTCAGTTCAAATTAACCGTCATTTCTTGTAGTGGTGGGAAAATGAGAAGATGCTTTGGCAAACAAGTCCGACGCTCTTTTTCTAACCTGAAACACGTGTCCGGCTCGCTGCCGCAGGTGAGCGCGAGTAGTTGGTGTCAGGGCTGCAATGCACTCGGAGGACAACAGGGGACGCCACAGATGAGATAACGACACACTTCCCAGAATGCAGCGCTGCGGCGAGATAAACAGGCTGTGGTTGTGAGCCCCACACGACGGAGCATTCGCAACGCAGCTCAAGGAGATGGGTGATCTGAGGGGAAATGTTTCGCACACGCAACGATTAGGGGATGGGAACCAGCTGTCGTGAAACAGGACGGTCCGGGGTGCGTTCGTGACGGACGGAGAACGGCGGTGACAAAAAGCCTGGCGGCGTAAACCCCGCTGGAGCGGCGGCGGTCCAGGGGATGGATCAGCACCAGAGGGGGTCGTGACCCCAGAAGCTTCTCAGAACCAAAACGTTTTAATATCACTTCATTTTCGAGTACACGGTAGAGACTCACATATAGCGTATGCGCCTTTAAATAACCCCGAGTATGTATTTTTAGGGTTGTATCCAAATTCGTAGGCCTACTAAAGTGAGTCTGCACGCCCTTGGCGCGAGGATTTAATGGCTGAACGCGGGGGGACGACGACGACACACTATGTGACATTCGTTGCATGCGTAACCTCCACGGATGCAGTCTTCCCAGACACTATTTGTGAATGTTAATTGCTTTCCATCTGCCATTTTCCCCAGCCTCCCCCTGCCTCACTCGCGGTTCCAGACAGTCCCCTACTCTTCACAGGCGAGCCTCCTGTCCTTTAGCTTGTCTTTTAAGTCTGTTCTTAAGGGGAATCCTCGGCTGAATTCCATTTGTTGTGCCTGGTCGCACGTTGTGCCAACTGCCAAAGTCTGGCACCGGCAAGATAGGAAAGTCCCGTCATGAAAAAAGGGAGTTACTTCAGTTATGGTAGTTTAACCCTTTCAAAAAGGCTCGGCTACCTGGGGCTGTTAGCGGAGGTAGCCGGCCTCCGACAGAGCCGAGCTCCCTCTCCACAGTTTTCAACATGAGTTAAGAAAGCCGTTGCCGGAGATTTGCATAACCAATTCGGCAGAATATGCAAATCCTTACCAATATAATTTGGTGTAAAGAGAGAACCTTGCAAAAGACAAAGCCCGGGTATTAATTTGTAGCCATCCTTTTCTTCTGCGAGCACAAACAACAAACAGGATCGTTTGAGAGATGGAAGGGCGATAGCAATCTTCCCATTTCTGACGGAGCGCTTTGAGCTGAGGTAATCCACAGAGCTGTGCAAATTAAAAGCTCTGCCGTAACAAAAAAAAGGAAAATGCAAATAGACCTTTTGATTCCGACTCAGGGAGAAACGTTTGCCCAAATCAAAAAGATTAGCACCACTGGGGATAGAAGACGGATTATGTCTTTACACACTCTCTTGTCTCTCTTCAATGGCCCCCACCCCTCCACACCCAGATTCTCTCCTCTCCTCCTCCTCTCTTTTTTACCCAAACTTTTTCATGCTAAGATCTTCTTGGTGCACTGACATGGGAGGGGCAGAATTATTTATAGCTCTTGAAATATACACCTGTGGCTGTGATCTAAATGCGGACGATTTGGGGAACCAACACATGTGAGCGATCCATAATTGCACAGACCTAAATATCTTCACATTTACAGTGTTCACCCTTAAAGGCGTTCGTTGGTAAACCGTTTAACATATTCCAAGGTACCGGACCGTGTACATCCTGGTTATGATATGCAGATTGGACCATCAAAAGGGGTAATTAAACTAACCTCCCGGATCAGAATGGGCAAAAACCAGGCCATGGAACCGGGCCACAGAACCTGGCCCAGGGGATGTTTCAGGATGGGATCCCAGCAGTAAAGGTTGCCTGGTGAAACACATCACCACACTATTGCCATATTGATTAACTAACCAACCCTGACGGGAACTCGCGTTAACATTAGAAATCTTAAGAATGGCAAGACATATGATTGGTTGAAATGCCTCGTGAGATGATCACAGTGGCCAATAGTGGACCAGCAAGCTGCCTCCTGCGCATGTAAACAGCCTGGATTTTTTTAAAATAAACTTTAAATTGTTGGACAGTATTTGCATTATCTCTCAGAAATATTTGCATTGCGATCAACATAAAAACTTAAAGGTTTATCGAAAATATTTATTGAAAATAATACATGTATTTATTTCAGTGAATGCTATAAAATGCCACAAATAACATTTAAAAAAGAATACCGATAACCAAGATGTGTTGTTATTCAAATAAAACGTAAACCGGTATGAGGCAGCCTAGCGAATTACCTAACGTCTCGTCTGCAGTCCTGAAATACGCAGTTAGCCTGGTAATCCCAGCTAAAACAACACAAAGTGGGACGCTGGGCGGTTGATGACAGCCGAGTCGTTATGTTTGTTCGGGAGGGGCCTCGAGCGAAGGGTTTGCGGGCCTCAAGTGGAGCATAAAATAAAGATTATGTTACAGTTTTTTACAGTCGCTAGGACACATTTTCCAATACTTAGGTCACTTTTTCAAAACTCTTCACACAGTTCTCCAAACCAACTGTCAGCTCGGCACAGCAGTTTATTTCACTTTCAAAATGCACTAAAACAACCAAATCACTTCATACATATCTCAAATCAACTCATTCTTCCAGAACACTAGCAAAGGTCGACAG
>JACXGK010015239.1:0-10605 GCA_016801125.1 Novumbra hubbsi | reverse complement strand
ATTAGGACACACCCCCATTAGAACACAACCCATTAGAACACAACCCCATTAGAACACAACCCCATTAGAACACAACCCATTAGGACACAACCCCATTAGAACACATCCCCATGAACTTACTTACACTCACTTGCCCTCTCTCTGTCTCTCTGTCTCTTTCTCTGTCTGTCTCGATCTCTCTGTCTCTCTCCAGGCTCTGCCCTATGTCGCCCTTCTGATTGCAATGCTCTTTTTCATCTATGCTGTTATCGGCATGCAGGTGAGTCACAGACTTCCTCAAACTGCTCCTCACAGACACCGCCTCAAACTGCTCCTCACAGACACCGCCTCAAATTGCTATCACAGACAGGCTCAAATTGCTATCACAGACACAGCCTCAAACTGCTATCACAGACACAGCCTCAAACTTCTATCACAGACGCAGTTTCAAACTGCTTTCCCAGACACAGCTTCAAACTGCTGTCACAGACACAGCCTCAAACTTCTGTCCCAGACACAGTCTGAAATTGCTATCACAGACACAGCCTCAAACTGCTGTCACAGACACAGCCTCAAATTGCTATCACAGCCTCAAATGGCTATCACAGACACAGCCTCAAACTGCTATCACAGAAACAGCCTCAAACTGCTTTCCCAGACACGGCCTAAAACTGCTGTCACAGACACAGCCTCAAATTGCTGTCACAGACAGAGTCTGAAATTACTATCACAGACACAGCCTCAAACTGCTATTACAGACGCAGCCTCAAACTGCGGGCTCAGACACAGGCTCAAACTGCTGTCACAGACACAGCCTCAAACTGCCATCACGGGCAAAACTCCACAAAGCTGCTCTTCAATCAACCTCACAGGCTCAGCCTCACAGCTATGACCAATCACCCAGTATATTTGGTCTCCATCTTACATGCTTGTTTCAGGTGTTTGGGAAGGTGGCCATGGTGGACGGAACCCAGATCAACAGGAACAACAACTTCCAGACGTTCCCACAGGCTGTGCTGCTGCTCTTCAGGTGGGTCACAGTCACAGGTCAGAGTTCACCCAGATGTTCTAGGTCAGATACTGTATGCAATGATCAGGGGTCCCCAAACTAGGCCCGCGGAGACCTTTGATCTAGCCCGCCAGTCAAGTTTGATTTTTGGCCCTTCATAGGAACACGTTTGGGCACCCATGGATTAGATGATGTACAATGCAATGCACAGACCAGAAGAAATGCTGATGACGAATGGTTATGAATTGGTTGAGAAAAGGTTCTGCGGGTATATCTGAGGGTCGTGTTTCCACCCCAGGTGTGCCACAGGTGAGGCGTGGCAGGAGATCATGTTGGCGTGTGTTTCTGGAAAGCTGTGTGACCCAGAGTCTGAATACAACCCTGGGGAGGAGTATACCTGTGGAGCCAGCTTCGCCTACATCTACTTCATCAGCTTCTACATGCTCTGTGCCTTCCTGGTACACACACAGCCAATACGGACATGCATACAGCATGAATACAAAGTGACACATACATACTCGCATACCGTTAGCATTATCTATGCCGCTAACCCGCTCTGATATCCTTTATTCTTTTGTGCTAGATTATTAATTTGTTTGTGGCCGTCATTATGGACAACTTTGACTACCTGACTCGTGATTGGTCAATCCTTGGCCCCCATCACCTGGACGAGTTCAAGAGGATCTGGTCTGAGTACGACCCAGAGGCCAAGTAGGTTCAGTGGATCGATTCAGTGTCTTCTGCACGTGCTGATTGAGGTTGTCTGTGATTGGTTGGGGTGGTTTGTCTCTCTGCACAGGGGCAGGATTAAACATCTGGACGTGGTCACTCTTCTCCGACGCATTCAGCCTCCACTGGGCTTTGGAAAACTATGTCCACATAGAGTGGCCTGCAAGGTACTTTTCCTGTAACTGTTTCTCTCCTTCTGTAACTGTTTTTCTCTCCTTCTATTACTGTCTCTCCTTCTGTAACTGTCTCTCCTTCTGTAACTGTTTCTCTCTCCTTCTGTAACTGTCTCTCCTTCTGTAACTGTCTCTCCTTCTGTAACTGTTTCTCCTTCTGTTACTGTCTCTCCTTCTGTAACTGTCTCTCCTTCTGTAACTGTTTCTCCTTCTGTAACTGTTTCTCCTTCTGTTACTGTCTCTCCTTCTGTAACTGTTTCTCCTTCTGTTACTGTCTCTCCTTCTGTAACTGTCTCTCCTTCTGTAACTGTTTCTCCTTCTGTAACTGTTTCTCCTTCTGTAACTGTTTCTCCTTCTGTTACTGTCTCTCCTTCTGTAACTGTCTCTCCTTCTGTAACTGTTTCTCCTTCTGTAACCGTTTCTCTCCTTCTGTAACTGTCTCTCCCTCTATAACTGTTTCTCTCTCCTCCCCCTGTTTCTCTTTATTTCTCTCTGAAACCCTCTCTTTTTCTCTTTCTCTCCCCCTATTCTGTTTCCTCCACTTCCTTGCTCCTCTCTCTTCTCTTGTGTTCTCTCTATCTGCCCCCCTTCTCTCTGTGCCCTGTACTCTCTTTCTAATCATTGTGTTTATAAGTGAACCTCTCCCTCTCTCTGTCAGAGACTGGTGGCCATGAACATGCCTCTGAACAGCGATGGTACGGTCATGTTCAACGCTACTCTGTTTGCGTTAGTACGGACCGCCCTGAAGATCAAAACTGATGGTAGGACTCACTTGCACATACTGTACAAACACACACGTTTGCCATGAGAACCACAAAACACTGTAGTGTTGATAGTGACGGACATGACTGGTGTTTACCTGCTGTAGGTAATCTGGAGCAGGCCAATGAGGAGCTGAGGGCTGTCATCAAGAAGATCTGGAAGAGGACCAGCATGAAGTTGCTAGACCAAGTGGTGCCCCCTGCTGGTGGTCAGTCAAATCACCACCAGGCTGCTACAGCAACACGTCCTAGTCACAATTACATCCCCAGCAATACACACCTCCAACATGTACTAAAATGTGGACACAAACACACACCTAACATTTTAATAGACATTTATACACCCATGTCTTAAATACTCGCTAATACCAACCACACAATAACAGCCTGCCCTCTCTCAACCACTCTCACCCACATTCACTCACTCTCACCCACATTCACCCTCTCTCGCCCCATCTCTCTCACCCACATTCACACACTCTCACCCACATTCACACACTCTCACCCACATTCACCCTCTCTCGCCCCATCTCTCTCACCCACATTCACACACTCTCACCCACATTCACACACTCTCACCCACATTCACTCACTCTCACCCACATTCACCCTCTCTTGCCCCATATCTCTCACCCACATTCAAACACTCTCACCCACATTCCCACACTCTCACCCACATTCACACTCTCACCCTCTCTCACCCACATTCACACACTCTCAGCCACATTCACACACTCTCAGCCACATTCACTCACTCCCACCCACATTCACCCTCTCGCCCCATCTCTCTCACCCACATTCACACACTCTCACCCACATTCACACTCTCACCCTCTCTAACCCACATTCACCCTTTCTCACCCCATCTCTCTCACCCACTTTCTCCTCTCTCTCTCAATCACTTTCTCCCCCTCTCTCTCCCCCACTCTAATCTACTCTTCCCCACTCTCACCCACATTCACCCACTCTCTCATTCAGCTGTGTTCTTCTGTTTTTGCACTCTTCACTATTCTTCACTGTGTTTTTATTGGACTGTAACAGTGCCTGGCTCTCAAACTCCACATTACAGTGACTCGCTTTTACCTTTACTGATTGTTACTGTGACCGATTTTTACTGCGACTGACTGTCTCTGTGACAGACTTCTACTGTGACTGACTGTTACTGTAACTGACTGTTATTGTGAGTGACTGCTATTGGGACTGACTGCTATCAGGACTGACTGTTACAGTGACTGACCTTTATTGAGACTCACTGTTACAGTGACTGACTAGCTCTTAGCGTGAATGACTGTAACAGCGACAAACTTTTACCTCAGCTGACTGTTACCGTAACTGAATGTTACTGACCGTTACGGTGACCGACTGTTACTGACTGTTACAGTGACTGAATGTTTCTGACAGTTAGTGACTGACTGTAACTGACTGTTACAGTGACTGACTGTTACTGACTGTTACAGTGACTGACTGTTACTGACTATTACGGTGAATGACTGTGACTGACTGTTACTGACAGTTAGTGACTGACTGTTACTGACAGTTAGTGACTGACTGTTACAGTGACTGACTGTTACTGACTGTTACGGTGACTGTGCTAGGCTGTGGGCTTGCATGGCCTTAATGTGCAAGAACATTAGTGCATGAATCTCTCCTACTAAACTCTCTCTCTCCTTCTGTCTCTGCTTCTCTCTCTCTCCGCTTGAGCTTTTCCACAGCTTCTGTTCCTTGTCACTATATTGTGGTATATCTGTGCATAAACTACTCTTAGGAACTTCCGAATATTCTGAAGCAGTTCTGTTTTAGGGTGGTGGCATGGAACTAGAGTTGCCTCTTCTCTCCGATCTCTGTCCCCAACATGCTTGTTTAATGTGACACAGACCCCTGCTTCAGAATCATTCTTTCTCTCTCACACACACACACAAACGCACTCATCATGGACCGCAAATACACATTTGCATATATTTTCAATGCCTGTTTTTACATCGCTTTCATACACTTATGCGGGCACACACACATGCACACACACAATGCCCACCACAAACACACAGATTATTATTCACATAATGGCTTACTCACATGTTTGGCTAGTTATGCTTGCTTGCATGTGCTTAGTATATTCTAAAGGCTTCCTAACAACATGAATCCCTCAACTGGAGTGGAAATTATCTGTTTGAATACATTAATACATTGGCCCTTGTTAGGCATACCGTACGGTAAATTAACAAAAGCAGATAGAGAATACCACTAATATCTAAACAATGTTTACAGGTAAAAGGGGCTTTTAAACCTTAGTCCCAAAATGGGTTGTGTGATAGTTCAGACAGGAGGCCCAGTAGAGATCTTATATTTCATGAGGTATAGGATCTCTACTCTTGGGCAAGCATCTAAATAGCATTGAACTATAGATGCGGTGAAGAGGTCAATGGAATGTAGACCGTGGGGGTGGAGAAGTGGGCGTCAAGTGGTGTGCTGGTTCAAGTGTTAGGCCAATAGTCAGAAGGTTGTTTGTTCAAATCCCAGAGCCCAAAAAAGGTGCAACATCTTCTGTTAGGTCCTCGAGTTAGACATTTAACCCTAACAGCTCATGTTAGGGTATGTTTCTCTGGATAAAAGCATTGGCTGAAGGTCTAAGATGTAAAAGAAAGATTTATGGTGAAATGTCAAATTCATTTTGATTTGTTGGAATCCCCTTTAAAAACATGAGGAGAAGGAAGCCTGTAGAGTTCTTGGAAATAGTGTTTTGGACAGATTAGACAGACTGGATTCCGTGCCCCCCACGGAATCTTTCCCCACAAAATCTTTCCCCCACGAATCTTTCTCCCACGCGTGACCATTGCATTTCCATTGTTTTGGTCAAGTTCTTTTGACCTCTCTACCGCATCTGTAGCTCAGCTAAGGTTTGGCTTTAGATGTCTTTGAGGTGTACCGGTGAGGTACACCAGTTCTGTTTTAGGGTGGTGGCATGGAACTGGAGTTGCCTCTTCTTTCTCACCCGTCCCCCAGCCCGGAAGATGGAGTTAAGGATTTGATGATACTGATTTAGCATTTTACAACCCTGTTTCCAGAGAAGTTGCGACGCTGCCTGAAAGAAAAAAAACGAAGGCAGTAATGTGCAAATGATTTGGCTCTGAAAATAGAAGATCATGGCCATCCAATATAGTTTTTTGGCATGTCCCTGGCTTACAGAGATTTCTCGGATTCTCTGAATCTTTTAATGATATTACAGTGTAAAACCCCTCCCCGTCTTTACATCTATTCTCATTTCCACTCATCCTCTCTGGGATGCTGTTTTTACACCCAGTCATGTTACTGCCCTGTTGCCAATCAACCTCATTAGTTGTGAGATGTTCTTGTTTGTAGCATTACTCAACTTTTAATCTGTGTCCCAGCTTTTTTGAAACATTGGCATAGAAATTATAACATTTCTCACTTTCAACATTTGATATGTTGTCTTTGTACTATGTTATATTGAACATAGGGTTTAAATGATTTATACATCATTGAATTCAGTTTTTCTTTACAATTAACATAGTGCCACAACTCTTTGGGGAAACAAGGTTGTACGTGTGGCCTTTGTACCACAGAAAAGATTGCCATCCATATGTTGCATCTTGAGGGCCAGTTTCTAAACCAATATGAATATCGGGTGATCTAGGTCAAGTCAGACTCCAGCCTTTCTGCCAGTGCAGTGTAGCCTATGGAGGTCCGGTACATCCGTCACCAGGGATCCCCAGAGTACCCCACCGTGCTAGGGTCCAGTATTTGAGGGCTACGTCAGGGTCTCCCAGAATGCTGTGCAGTGACCTGCTGTGTGACCCAGGAAGCGTTTGTGTGGTCTGTTCACCTAGACGACGAGGTAACCGTGGGGAAGTTCTATGCCACCTTCCTGATACAGGACTACTTTAGGAAATTCAAGAAACGTAAAGAGGAGGGCCTGGTGGGGGCACACGCCTCCCAGAACCACACGGCCATCGCCCTTCAGGTGAGTAGGGTGTGTGTGTGTGTGTGTGTGTGTGTGTCTGAAGAGGTAAACATTAACATACATGTGGAAAATATGGGCATGAAAGTGTGTGATTTAAATATTCGCTAAATCTGTGTATCTAATGTTGTTATTTGTGATTCAGCAGGTTATTAATCAGAGCAGTTGTTTACAGTTGTTTATATGTTATGTGACGACGCATGTTGACGTTTATCAATGTATGTCTCTTTCTGAGAGGCATGTGTCTTCATCTTCATGTTGATGTCGACAGTGTTGTGTTCACCAGGCTGAATTCTAATTGGCTCACTAATCCCTAGAAAGTACACTAATGTTGACCAGGGCCCCTCCAGCTCTGGACACCACTAACACCATGAGTTATGTATTCTTCTTAACCAGTGCTCTGCTGCTTGAATACATTTACACACAAGTGTCCCTGAGAAACAACCCTGTGATGCACGGTCTGCCATGTGGGCCGTTTGGGATTCAAGTCTCTGTTCACCATGGTCATACGGTGTTCACACACGTGTCCATCACGCACTGCCTGATGACGCTCACCCACAAAGCAGCTCATTTCTGTTCCCATCACCGTTAGTGTCAAGTCACGGGGTTCAGACATTTAGGTAGTCCTCTCTCTATCTCCTCATGCGCTTCAGTGAAATTGTCACACCGTGAGACAACCACATTCTAGTTCTTCTCACCGTCACTGTGAGCAGTTGGAAATACGTCACTACACATTACAAAAAGAGGCCTGCGCTTCACGTGAGCGAGACCGAATGGTGAGGGACAGATGGATCCCTCAGGAGAACGAAGACACAATAAGGGCATTTTGTTTTTGTGTTGTCATCTCTCACGGTCTGTCTGAAACTGTCCAAAATGGCTGTCTGTAATGTCAGTGAGCAAACAAAGGGCAGCTGGATGCGTGTGTCTGTTCTTTCTCTGTGTGTGTGTAAAGAGACTATTTTCCTGAAAGAGAACCCCCCCCCCCCGCCAGCCCTTAGACCCTCCCTCTATTGTCATGGTTACAGGCCGGCCTTCGCACGCTACATGATATTGGGCCCGAAATTCGACGAGCGATATCATGTGACCTGCAAGACGAGGAGCTAGTAGACTTTATTCCAGAGGAGGACGAGGAGATTTATAGGGTAACTCATTCCATTCATCTGCCTGAGGTCTGTGTGAGGCACGCCTGCACGCTTGTGTTTTAGTCTTGCTGCGGTGGGTTGCTTATGGGAACCGAACATTACGTTCATGATAACTTAGGTCTTTAACAGCCCCCACCAGTGTCCTTCACAGAGGTAGGTACGGTCCACAGCACACCTTGATACCCACACAAACTTAATATTATGTTTCGTTGGTATTAAAGCACTTTCCAGTTACAGAGAAAAATGTCAAAGCTCTGAACTCCATCAGTCACCAAGGTTGACTGGATATACAAGTTGCATGAATCAGACCAGGAGGTGTAGAGAAAAGACTACGTACTATGTTCACCTCAGAGGATGTAAGCTCCTGGGTGTTCTTCTGTTTTTCTTTTTTTACTTCAGGTAAGAAAAAAAAAACAGATTATAGTGACTTCATTTCGCTCACATTAATCATGAACCATTGAACCAGCTTTGAAACTTATTTTCTGCCCATATAATGATTTCTGAAATGAAAACGATTCACCAACCACAACAACTTGATCCAGTTTGCACATCAGTAACAATTGCACATTCACCTTCTGTGTTGAACAGAATGCGGTCAGTTGACCGTTGAAATGTGTCGAACAAAGAAATTCTCCCTTATCGTTAAACAGGAAGTAGTCCCTGACTGTTTGTCCCAGCGTTAAAGAGAAAGTAGTCCCTGACCGGTTGACTCTGAGTGTTCCTCCACAGCGTAACGGTGGCCTGTTTGGTAACCACGTCAACCACATGAACGGGGATCACCGCCGGCGCTCGTCGGGTCACCAGACCAACGCCACACAGAGGCCCCTGCAGGTGCAGCCACCTCCGCACTACGCCCACATGGAGCAGCCGGTGGGGCGCCTCGGCCGGGCTAACGCCATGTCCCACCCCCACCCTAACCACCACCACCACCACCATCACAACTCCTCCTACGGCAAGTCGCCCAAGTCCACCAACATCAACTTAAACAACGCCAACGTCTCCAGCCTGCCCAATGGAGGTCACCACCATCGCTACTACGAGCAGGCCCCGCCCCACGCCAATGGTTACCCGGGACACCGTGGCGGCCCCTACTACCCCGATTGCGATAAGCCTCCGCCTCGCGGCACGCCGCAGGGACAAAGGTAACCGCACACAGACCACCAAACATCTCTTCCCCTGGCTGCGGAAATGGGTGAGGCGTCGGGTGTGCGGTTGGAGATACGATAAGAGAGTGCGGAGGAGCTTCTCTGGGGCTAGAACCGTCATGTAAACTGCCATGAGACCGCTACGTCGGCGTGCGCAACGTAAACATTAGTCCGTACCTCATTGTCAATTCCCTCACTTAGTCTCCGTGCGTATGACGACGTCGCTACTGAACAAGCCTGGGCTTTCAGTTAGCATGGAGAGATAGCATGCTGCTACCATTTAGCGATAAGGCCATTGAATTTATTCAATTCAGGTCCTTATAGATGACTCCCCCAAACGTTGGTACACATACACCACCCCTCTTGTGTTCCTTCTGCGATGATACATATATAGTGATGCATGTATATGCTTGATATACTGTATGATATATATGGCCCTTCCCTTACTCTCTGTTCTCCTATATCCTACCTAACCAAAATGCTTTCTCTCAACCATCTCTCTGCTTTCTTGGACAGAAGGCGCTACTATGAGACCTATGTTAGGTAGGTTATTTTCCTAGGTACATCTAGAGCAGTATATGTCCACCATGACAATGGGTAACCTTTTCTTTCATTGTTTAATTTTTTGGGGAGACAGTGTGACTGATTGCATTCCTGCAAGGGCACAAATATTTCAGTAATTTTCCAAATTTCCCAAGCTTAAAACAAACTCTTGGTTCTGTGAGTCTAACACCAAGATTCCCTGGAAACCAGAGATTTGGGAAAGTTGCTGGAATGTTTGCAACCCTAATCCCTGCTATAATACTGAGGAGCATGCTGGCCAGTCAATGCCTGACTGTATCCCGGTTTCTGACCCTATAGCTGTCCCTCTCTCTGTCTGTAGCTGTCCCTCTCTCTGTCTGTAGCTGTCCCTCTCTCTGTCTGTAGCTGTCCCTCTCTCTGTCTGTAGCTGTCCCTCTCTCTGTCTGTAGCTGTCCTTCTCTCTGTCTGTAGCTGTCCCTCTCTCTGTCTGTAGCTGTCCCTCTCTCTGTCTGTAGCTGTCCTTCTCTCTGTCTGTAACTGTCCCTCTCTCTGTCTGTAGCTCTCCCTCTCTATGTCTGTAGCGGTCCTTCTCTCTGTCTGTATCTGTCCCTCTCTCTTTCTGTAGCTGTCCTTCTCTCTGTCTGTATCTCTCCCTCTCTCTGTCTGTAGCTGTCCTTCTCTCTGTCTGTAGCTGTCCCTCTCCCTGTCTGTAGCTTTCCCTCTCTCTGTCTGTATCTGTCCCTCTCTGTCTGTTGCAGTTCTCTCTTTTTAGCCCTCTGTCTGTCAGTCTCTGGCCTTGTCTTCATCTGTCTTTGTCTACACACTCTCTGTGTCTGTCTTTCTCTCTGTCCCTGTCGTGTCTTTCTCTCTCTCCCTGTCATGTCTGTCTCTCTGTTTCTGGCTTGTCTTTCTCTCTGTTTCTGGCCTTTCTTTCTCTCTGTCCCTGTCTTGTCTTTCTCTCTGTTTCTGGCCTGTCTTTCTCTCTGTTTCTGGCCTGTCTTTCTCTCTGTTTCTGGCCTGTCTTTCTCTCTGTTTCTGGCCTGTCTTTCTCTCTGTTTCTGGCCTGTCTTTCTCTCTGTCCCTGTCTTGTCTTTCTCTCTGTTTCTGGCATGTCTTTCTCTCTGTTTCTGGCCTGTCTTTCTCTCTGTTTCTGGCCTGTCTTTCTCTCT
>JACXGK010015238.1:0-10628 GCA_016801125.1 Novumbra hubbsi | reverse complement strand
GGGCAGGATGTGTGGGCAGGATGTGTGGGGCAGGATGTGTGGGGCCCATTAGTAACAGACATTGTATCTATTGTCCCTTATTCAGAATTTGTCAGCACTTTTGCGTTGTGTTTTGTTTTTTATGCCTATAATCTCTCAGATATAATATCATTTAAAGATGTAAAATGTAACATCTGCTAATGAATAAGGATGAAACATGAATCAGATTTAGTTGACATATATTTGAATTTAAATGTCTTAAATTGAAAAAGGTTTTGGATCAAATGTTCTTGTTTTAGGCAAGGCCATTCTACTGCTCCAAAAACATACTTTTCACTGCCGTTTGTGTTTTCAAGTCTGTCATATCTTCATGCTGCTCCGTGCTTGAAGCTGATCATGAATCATAAAATAAACGCAGCCAATGAATTTGATTAACATAGCTAGCTATCACACATCATGACTTGAAGTAATAAAGCATTAACTAAACCTGGAATGTCTCGCTAATTCAAGGATTGTTGTCCTACAGCAAATATGTTTGAAAGAAAAAGTTCTATAAATGCATACATACCTGGCTGCAGACTAGTAGATAACGATAGTTGCTATGGCAGCGTTTTATAGGAACTTTATCTTATGTTAGCACATGGATGGCTGTTTATAACGGACATGATACCCTTTAACTAAGTAGTTATGTTACGCTAACTCGCTTAAAACCCCAAATCGTATACATAGAACTCCATTGTTTAAGGCAAAGTCTCAGACCAGGCATGAAAATCTAAAATCAATGGGACAATTACTTGACATTTTAGAATTATTGCATTGAGTGGTAGAAGTAAATAAATGTCTAACATATCCTTTGTTTGAACTACCACAGCCACCAACTCCCTTCAGATTCCCGCACATGCATGATGTGCCACTGCTGAGGGCTGGGTGGGGCAGTGGATCAAACCATTGTGAGGCAAGGGGCGGGGGGGGTTGCATTCTTTTGAATCTTTAAGAAAGTGTCTATAATCAGCACAAGTGTTTTCATTGCGTGTTATTAATATTATTAAAACGACATAGCTATGTTTACAGTGATATATTGGCGGGGACAATTCATAGTTTTCCTAGGATGGGGGGGGGGCATTGGGTCCCCCGTCCCCCCATGGATTTCTTCATATGTCTCAGACATCACTGCTAGATGGTATAAAAACGCAGGCCTCCGAAAATGTTGTTAATGTGCGTTGAATCACTCCTTTTCCCTTCTATCTCTCTTTTAATCTGTCTGTATCTGTCTCTGAATGTCCTTAATTATGCCTTTGTCCTTGATCTCTCAGCACCTCTTCCCCTCTGTCGCTAACCTCTGCATTCCTAGTTAAATCGCTGCTTCCTCCCGTGCTCTGCAGCTACAGACCCTGTCAATACATCACTCACACACAGAGAGGAGAGTGGGAGAGAGGGAAAAGAGGAGGAAAGCAAACAGAGGAGATGTAGAGAGGGAGTCTTGAAGGAGAATCACAATAGCTATAGGCTGCCTTTGTAAGTTCCTAGTATGATGATGGCAGTTGCACATTTTGGTCAAACGAGTCATGTCGTAAATGACAAGATGGTTGCATTCGTTTTATCCTGCTCTTCACATACAGTCATGTGAAAAAGATAGGACACCCCATGAAAATCTTTGTCTTTTTTAACATTTGGACATTAGATCTTCATTTTAATGAATATTGGGTGATGGAGGTAACATAAATAAAATAATAAAACTTAATTGAAATGCAATTTTTGGTTAGGAAAAAGATGGGACACTCCTGCATTTATTCACTACTGATAACGCCTAAAATTATAATCAGGTGCAATAGATTAGGACATCGCTAGAGAGGAATTTTTTTTTATTATAATTTAAACCTCAGACATTTAGTTTTGTTTGCTCTTGATTTTTGAAGTGAGTGAATTCACCATGGTGAGATCTATAGAGCTCTCTGAGGATTTAGAAAGAAGGTTGTAGGTGCATTTTAGTCTGGGAAGGTATTTAAAAAAGTCTACAAACAATCCCTAATTAGCCATTCCACTGTCCGGAAAGTGGGGTACATTTAAAACAACTGCCAAAATGCCCCAACCTGGTTTTCGCTCTCACCCTTTTACTTGATTGATTAATCAGGTTCACAATTGGGAACCAATTTAAAGGAAAACACAAAAACCCTCAGACACTTGGCTCTCCGTGAATCCAGTTTGACCTAGACAAAGACCAGGACTTCTAAAACAATTTGCTTTGGACAGATACATCAAAAGTAGACCAATTTGGGCACTGTAACAGAAGACATGTGTGGTGCAAACAAAAGACAGCATTTGAGCACAAGAACATCATACCTACTGGGAAGCATGGGGGTGGATATGTCATGGTTTGGGTCTGCTTTGCTTTCGCATGGCCGGGCCAGCTCACTATCATAGAAACCACTATGAGTTATTCAATGTATCAGAGGGGGCTTGAGTAAATTGTAAGATCTGTCCAAATATTGAAGCTGAAGCGGATGTGGACTATGCGACAATGGCCCAAAACATTTCAGTAAATCCACCAATGGGTGGCTTAAAAAGAAAGAAATGGAGAGTTCAGGAATAGCCAAGTCAAAGATGATTTGAAACGGGCTGTGCATGCATGAAACCCCTCAAACATCACACAGCTGAAAACATTCTGCATGGAGGAGTGGGAAAAACTTTCTGGTAGACTGGTAGACAGTTATAGGAAACGTCTTATTGACGTTATTTCCGCCAATAGGGGCAATACCAGCTATTAGGGCATAGGGTGTCCTAACTTTTAACTCATTAGAAAAAGGCATTTTTGTAAATCTTCTGTTAAATAAATTATATCATGGTTAGAATGTTATTGTTTTTTTTTTGGTTTAATTACATCACCTTTATCTATAAATATTGTTTGAATGGAGATCAAATATTGATATGTCCATATTTCTTAAAAAAGAACGAATATTTTTATGGGATGTATAACCTGTATTAACCCTGACCCCTATTCCCACTATTGGCACTCAAGGGCACATTCAAATTAAGCTAATGTAAACGTTTGCAACTCGGCCTCCATGTAATGCATGTGGATTAAGCACTTTGCACTGGGTTTTGGTCGTTTTTGATGCAGCCAGCCTTTCTCCCAGAGCCATTGACACTCCGCTTGCCACTATAGACTAAAGACTTAGCGACATTTCAGAATTAAATTTCAATTAACCATTTTATTAATGAATATGAGAGAGTTTGTCAGGGATGTAATGTGCATTTTTACTTACTGATAAATGGCAGGGTGAGTTTGGTGACATCTAATTGACAAATTGTGTAGACCGCCGCTTTGTCTCAAATGGCTTCCAACCACCTAGCAATACAGAACCTAAGGTCAGACTTGTTGTATAGCCCCAGGCTGTACTCATGAATTTTTCAAAACAAAAGGAGTCCATTACCATGCACTATGGCTCAAGTGATGGCATTGTGTCTATAAAGCTCCAAAACCCACAATTGATTGTAATTAATACCAGTACAATTTGTTATTGTTATCAACAAAATTCTTACAGAAGAAACAGACCTAAACCAATGGCAAAACTCTGGAAAACATTAGCAATTTTCTATTGTTACTTTTCTGTGAAGTTTTGGATAAATTGAATGACTTTTAAATGTGCTATCTTAATAAGGGCTTCCCTTGAAGGGAGAAAGAGCATCACAGCACATCTGCCCAGCACAAAAGTTGTCCCAACTTTAGCCAGGAATTTGCAGTACTTCACTCATGTGTCTTTTGTGTGTAATAAACTAAAGGCCCTTCCACTACAGGTAATCCGAAATTATGAAGACACATTCATTAAATATAATGTTGCCAGTGAACAGAAATTTTCACTTTAAGTGTAATTGAATTTGCCATCAAGATGTCTGTGTATTGCCAACCTTCAAATGAATTAATGTTATCATATTTCCTGTTTCCCACTGCAAAGAGTGTGGCAGGCAGACAAGACGTGTGCGTGTATGTATGTACAGGCACATGTCCTAATATTAGGGCAGGGAATCAATAGATTAATACGTCCACTATTGGACGTATTCATTGTGATTAATAGAATTTTAACGTGTGGTAGAATCACTAAAATAAAGCAATAAACACAATGAAGTATATTTTAGTACATATTATGACATCTTGTGAACTGTAAACAAAACTACAGAGTAGTCATTACCATCAATTATATGCAGCAACAATATAAACAACAAAGCTAGAAGGGCCCCCTTAAACCCTAAGCTTTGAACCCTCACAGACATAATTGACGTTACCTGATAAGTGATTGAGTGCAAGAGGCTGCAAGGGCTCAAAATGCTCTTGGACCAAGTCTGATGAAAGCATATTTGGAATGTACAGACTACACCCAGTTCTGGCTATATGAGCCATCAGTGAACTTTGTGTTAATACTTAGATGTTAACTTTTTTTTGGAAACATGTTGACGTCAGAAATGTTAAGATTGAACGTGAAAATTCATTTTACCATGTTTAAATACATTTTTTCATACGATAAAATATTTGTTATTAACCTTTTTTGGGGGTTAAAAATATTTGAGTTTTGATTTTATTACGTTAAAGACATTTGAGCTAAATTTGCTCAGTTCTGTAGAGCTACTGTATGCAACTGTATCAGGAAAAAAATTAAGAACGACTTTACCGATTACCCAGTCAAACTGTTTGTCTTTTCTGTAGCCAGCCTAGTGTAATGCATAGTTTTAATAGATGCTTTAAGAGCTCTTTATTCGGAATACGATAACTGTTTGCAATAGTGGACGTATGCAGCATTAGCATTAAACGTCGGACACCCAGCACCCTAGAAGAATGAACAAAAGGACTTGAAAATATATTATTTCATTTGGCTGAACGAGATTCAAAGATCCTAGTAAGTAGATCCGAGCATCCCATCACTAACTCTCAATAGCTGGGAAAAAAGTAAGTGGTTTAAACTGAGGCTACAGTGTTTGTGATTCACGCAAAAAAAGGGCTGCGTTAATTGCGGTAAATAATTTTAACGCGTTAAATGTTTTTAGAAAACAATACATACATTCTAAAAGGCAAATGTTTACAGGCATGTGTCTTCCAAATGGCCCCCTATTCCCATTTTAGTTCCCTACTATTAGAATGCACCAGTGTGTACCTTCCCCATCAGCATCCCTCCAACTCAGTTAATGGTTGGTTCTTACTCAAGGAGTTTGATCTCTTAGACATGTGGCAGTTTGTTTTGGAGATCCAAGCGGAGCAGAGCCAGCCCAGCCCAGTAAACACTAGGCAGGTACATTTGTATTCCACAGCCTTGTCAGTGAGCCATTAACAGAACACAGCCATTTTTCATTGAGACCAGAAATATCATTATGCACCGCCCACTGCAGCAGGTTTGAATACAAATGTGCCAGACAGGCAGGCAGCGTTTCATTACAGGGGTATTTCAGTAGGATGCCAGTGCTTTTCATCAAGATAAAAGCCAACCTCAACTCTCAGGCTACTTAATTTTTGTGTTAATTGCAACTCTCTTCCTTAGGTCTGAAAAAGAGTGTTGTGTTTTAGCGTTCTACCTGGAATGTACTGTTCCAGTTAGGTTTGGCATACTGTAACAACACTGATCATTTTGAAGACTGTCATTTTGTTTGGTAACATAAGGGATGGGGCTGTGTACAAGTTTCCAGCCATAGTCAGGAGCTGTGGATGTGAGGTCTGTTCTGAAACCAGAACATTATAGACTAAATAGCTCTCATCTCAAACATTGTTGTTATTTATATTGTAAATATAAAATAATAAAAATAGACCTAAAAATAAATGTTATCCTTTCATTTAGTTGTACATATTAGCTGACCAAATTACGTTAACCATATTCTTGAATGAGCAGATTAATAATAAGTTCAAACACATGTTTTTGGAAAGGAAAACCACAGTATATCTGTGCTGAAGTTGGTATTAAGTCCAGAAATTGGTTCTCATGCATGTCTTTAGATTTAAATGAAGAAAATATCTAAAGGTTATGTTCAATAGGAGAGTGGAGGGATTCGGAGGAGAGGGAATGAGAATAGAGGAGACTAAAAGGAACAGGATGATTTGGGTCAGTGTTGGCCGGAGGTGGGGAGCTGTCACAGAGAGGCAGAGGCTTTGGTTTGGTGCATCTATCTGGGAGGCAGCATGCATGCCTGCATTAGTCATGCACAGTCACAGTACTGACTGGAGAGATTAGTGTGGAGGAGGTCATGGCTTCCAGCATGCTAGCTCCTACTTCTCAACTGTCATTTGTGGCGCTCCGCTTCAGATGCACATTCTTCCATATGATGATGCCCACCCATCACAACAACACACTGGACTGGAATAAAAGGACTTGGTAGTGACGGCCAAGGTAATAGCCTCACTAGTAAGGGGCTTGCAGTCTCTTTTTCTTTCAAATTAATTTGAAGGGAAAACAAACAAAATGAAAGAAATCAACATTTCAATTTTTTTTTATAAAGTTTCTACAGTTTCCTAAAAATGTGAAAATTGTTAAGAGGAAAAATGAAGAGAATTGATGATAAACCAGGTCATGTTCACTGTTATGTTGGTTGTACTCCACTGGTTGTTTTGGCAACGGGTCACATCATCTGCTGAAATGTAACATTGTGAAACATCTGTCTATCATCTACTATTTATGTACAGTGGGGAGAACAAGTATTTGATACACTGCCGATTTTGCAGGTTCTCCTACTTACAAAGCATGTAAAGGTCTGTCATTTTTGTCATAGGTACAATTCAACTGTGAGAGACAGAATCTAAAACAAAAATCCAGAAAATCACATTGTATGATTTTTGAGTAATTAATTTGCATTTTATTGCATGACATAAGTATTTGATCACCTACCAACCAGTAAGAATTCCGGCTCTCACAGACCTGTTAGGCTTTCCTGTTCTCCACTCCTTACCTGTATTAACTCCACCTGTTTGAACTTGTTACCTGTAGAAAAGACACCTGTCCACACACTCAATCAAACAGACTCCAAACTCTCCACAATGGCCAAGACCAGAGAGCTGTGTAAGGACATCAGGGATAAAATTGTAGACCTGCACAAGGCTGGGATGGGCTACAGGACAATAGGCAAGCAGCTTGGTGAGGAGGCAACAACTGTTGGCGCAATTATTAGAAAATGGAAGAAGTTCATGATGACGATCAATCACCCTCGATCTGGGGCTCCATGCAAGATCTCACCTCGTGGGGCATCAATGATCATGAGGAAGGTGAGGGATCAGCTCAGAACTACACGGCAGGACCTGGTCAAGGACCTGAAAAGTGCTGGGACCACAGTCTCAAAGAAAACCATTAGTAATACACTACGCAGCGCACACAATGTCCCCCTGCTCAAGCCAGCGCATGTCCAGGCCCATCTGAAGTTTGCCAATGACCATCTGGATGATCCAGAGGAAGAATGGGAAAAGGTCATATGGTCTGATGAGACAAAATTATAGCTTTTTTGGTTTAAACTCCATTCGCCGTGTTTTGAGGAAGAAGAAGGATGAGTACAACCCCAAGAACACTATCCCAACCGTAAAGCATGGAGGTGGAAACATCATTCTTTGGGGATGGTTTTCTGCAAAGGGGACAGGACGACTGCACCGCATTGAGGGGAGGATGGATGGGCCCATGTATCGCGAGATCTTGGCCACCAACCTCCTTCCCACAGTGAGAGCATTGAAGATGGGTCGTGGCTGGGTCTTCCAGCTAGACAACGACCCGAAACACACAGCCAGGGCAAC
Organism: Novumbra hubbsi; assembly: GCA_016801125.1. Lineage (NCBI taxonomy): Eukaryota > Metazoa > Chordata > Actinopteri > Esociformes > Umbridae > Novumbra > Novumbra hubbsi. The sequence goes on along the minus strand of JACXGK010015238.1, from coordinate 2,899 downwards.
TAAGGAGTGGCTCCGTAAGAAGCATCTCAAGGTCCTGGAGTGGCCTAGCCAGTCTCCAGACCTGAACCCAATAGAAAATCTTTGGAGGGAGCTGAAAGTCCTTATTGCCCAGCGACAGCCCCGAAACCTGTATGGAAGGTCTGTATGGAGGAGTGGGCCAAAATCCCTGCTGCAGTGTATGCAAACCTGGTCCAGAACTACAGGAAACGTATGCTCTCTGTAATTGCAAACAAAGGTTTCTGTACCAAATATTAAGTTCTGCTTGTCTGATGTATCAAATACTTGCTAATGCTAATTAATTACTTAAAAATCATGCAATGTGATTTTGTTTTAGATTCCGTCTCTCACATTTGAAGTGTACCCATGATAAAAATTACAGACATCTACATGCTTTGTAAGTAGGAAAACCTGCAAAATCGGCAGTATATCAAAAACTTGTTCTCCACACTGTATATCTCTTCCTTTGTTTGTCTGTACCTTTCATTCTGTCTGTCTCTCTGTCTCTGGGCATATTTACATTTTGAGAGAGATATGAAAATGCATGATTCTTTTTTTTTTTTGACTGGTTTGCATAATAATTTCCATATCGTTGGAATTTTGCCCTAGCATGTTCAAGAAAAACTATGTAGGATTATATGCGTCAAGCGAGAGAAAAATCTAGCAATATACTGTGCAGAAACCTGATCCAGGTCAGACACAATTGTTTTCACACCAACACACCTCCACACGGCATGACCAAAGATGTGAGGCACAGTACCTCAGAAGCTGGGGTCTCGCAGTATCAGTAATATCATGTTTTGAGTCTTTTTACTTATGTCTCATAAAATGTAATGTAAACAAGCCCAGTGCCTTCAGGTCCGCTCGAACCTTTTGGTAATCGTCGTGTTGTAATTGGAGCATGTAATCTCCTTCAGCTTTACTCTGAATAGTTCTCAGTCCCAAGCACAGAGGGTAGGAATGGGTGCTAATGCATCAGAGGCGTCAACAATTAGTACACACACACACACACATTTCAGTGTCTGGCATGTGTCCCTGAATTCAATGGGAGCAGGGAGAACAGCACAGAGAGTGACTCATCAGCAGATGGTGGCTGTGGCACTTTTCATCTCTGCCACCAAGAACCCTAATGCTTTTACCAGCTGGAACAGGACCAGTCCACACACCCCAGAGAGACACACACACACATTGGCCCAGTTTACTTCACACTCTTCAAGACAGCATGGCACACTGTACCCCTGAGCCCCCTGTCTGGAGCTCCGTCCACCCTCACATCTTAGCACAGGTCTTCACCTCCTGTTTGTCCACCCCCTTTCTCTCCCAGCACTCTGCCGCCTTCAGTCGCTCTATCGCTATCTCACCCCAAACCGCAGCTCCACACTGTAGACCTCCCAATTTCCTCCAAGTTTTCGCCCCCCCCCATCCTCATCCCTCCCCCACTCAGGCACTATTAACCAGCTCAAATCGGCTTGTCCGGCTCAATCCTTTCGCTGTGTTACAGGCCCCTGGGTTATATTGAGTAAATATATTAGCACAGTGCCAACAAGGAGATTGGAGGAGTCACATGATGTGATTTTCCTTTACTTAACTTAAGCACTTTGTGGGATCGATCCCATTACCTCTCAGTCCAGCCTCAGAGCCAATGGAACCTGTACTGCATGCTAGCCGGTATGTACCCAGCACTGTTTCTCAAACTCGCAAAGCTGTTGCTTTCCCATTAGTCGGTTGTTTTTTTTTTAAAGTAAGAAAGTAGTAATACTTGGAGTTAAGGTAGTGTGTTGCCTTTTCTTTAAGGAACAACCGAACCAGGATATGTCTGTGGCAGGTGTTCATGGGTATTTGATCAGCTAGAACACTACACTTTATCACCTAAATCAAAGTGAGACTAATGCCACAGCTTTTTTGTGAAGATCTCGACCCAAAGCTGTAGCTTTGATCAGGGTTTATCAGGAACACACTTCTGTGTTATAGCAAGCAGCGCTGTTGCTGTCAGATTGAGCATAGAGAAAGCTATATTCAATAGATTGTTTAATGGCTTTATAACTAAATAGCAGAATTTGTTTAATTATGCAAATGTATGCACATTTTGATCGTTATAGTCAATACACATTTAAGGATTTTAGGCTGGGGTTGCTTATACATGTGGAACAAATCTGGTTTCAGTTTTAGGGTGAATTATTGTCTCCTAATGTAAATCACATAATCTTGCATTTGTAATTGGGACACATAAATTAATAAATATGGGACAAATCTCTGTATCTAGCATGGTTCAAAAGAATGACATACTGTTAGTATTAACAGCAGTGAGGGAAACAAGAATGTTAACAGAAGCAACAAAATCCAGACCAAGGAGAAGGGGCAGGAAAAGGAGGAGAAGGGGCAGGAAAAGGAGGAGAAGAATATTATTCTACACAAGCCCCAGGAATAATAATCTAATATATGTGGAAGATTGAAACTGGAGACTCTTGCTTGGCAAGCCTGAGTAATGATAACTGCTGACAGTGTGTTAGGTGAGATGTCTCTATTACACCATGGTCCCACCTCAACATCTGCTCTCTCTCTGGGTGGAGTAATTGATTAGATGGTGTTCTCATCACAGAGAGCGCGGAGTATGATGGAAAATAAAGATACGAGGAATGTGGTTTGATTCTGCCGTTTAGAGGAGAATGTGTTCCTTTGTCCCTGTTTTACAGACGCATCTCAAGTAAATGGTGCTGTGGTCGTGTTTGTGTTGGCATGGGTGTCTGTGGTCGTGTTTGTGTTGGCATGGGTGTCTGTGGTCGTGTTTGTGTTGGCATGGGTGTCTGTGGTCGTGTTTGTGTTGGCATGGGTGTCTGTGGTCGTGTTTGTGTTGGCATGGGTGTCTGTGGTCGTGTTTGTGTTGGCATGGGTGTCTGTGGTC
>JACXGK010015237.1:0-10655 GCA_016801125.1 Novumbra hubbsi | reverse complement strand
GCAGCCATACTAATGATACGCACATAGCAGGGCCAGCACTGCCGACTGCAGCCATACTAATGATACGCACATAGCAGGGCCAGCACTGCCGACTGCAGCCATACTAATGATACGCACATAGCAGGGCCAGCACTGCCGACTGCAGCCATACTAATGATACGCACATAGCAGGGCCAGCACTGCCGACTGCAGCCATACTCAAACTTCTCAGGGATATTTTTTTATCGGATTTCATTCGACCCAACTTTACACCCACGCCCTACTTCTTCGCCCACACCGAATTAAATAAAGCAACCTTGACGTTGGCACAACCTTGACGTTGGCACAACCTTGACGTTGGCACATACAATTTGCATGTTTGTTATTGATTGATGAGGTTACATTTTTTTTTGTTAGATAAACCGATAGATAGTACCCAAAAGGAACAAATTTTTTGCCTTAATAACTGTTTATTGTCTCGTATAATAATTCTGCACTCATAATTATTCCATTCCAAGGATAAGAAGGAATGTGCATAGTATTTTTTAACTGCCTTTTGTCAAACCCAGTGCTGCTATCTTATGACATCACTAGGACCTGTAGTGTGCACTTTGATATTTTGAAGGAAATAATACGACTTCATGAACTTTGATATTCTTAATAATGAGATGAGATTATGAACTTTGGTACCGAGAATAATATAACGATGATATTATGAACTCTGGTATTATAAATAATGATATCAAGTGTTGCAAAAACATTCCTGAATCCTAATAACAAAGTATGTATCGTGAAATGCTCAGGCATTATTGTAGTGTAATAAAAGATGTGGTTTGAAAGTTTGTGAGGGTGCCTTGTTGTGTGTCGTCTCAACTCAGTGGGACATCCTAATCTCACACCAATGGTTCCTGAGAGGAACGGACATGCAAAGTGCAGCACAAGGTGGCCCCATCTGCTCAAACCAACCAGGTGAGAGGATGGACCAAAAACAAAGTAGAAATATGACTGCACTGATGTTTTGTCCTTTAATGTGTCCCATAAAACGGATTTCTCCAATATGTTTCAATGCAGCAGATGTTATAGTTATTTTTTTCTGGATGAAGAATGCTGCTAGATGAAATGTCTAGCTTTGGATGCTGCAAAATAAGTATGTGTAAATGTGTGAATGCTGGTTTATTTGTTTTCATTGTTTCATTGGTCAGTCTTGTTGGGATAAATAGAAAAGCTTGACTTTGAGGAGTACATCGTTAACAGAAGCTCCTCAAACCCCTGCTATAGTGAGTCATGGATACTTACGGTATACTTAGTAGACTTTTAGACTAGTTGTGAGGACGTTGCATCGTGTTGGTATGTAACCATGTTTTGTGTTGTAACTTGATTACTTGATTGGAATAAATTGTATTACTTTAGAATATACGTAACTACGGCATTCCTCGTTCATCTTCATACTCAAACTCGTATGGCTACAGATAATTACGGACATAAGTAAGTCTAAGCAACCAGACTTGACATACCTGAGGCCTGGATTTCGAAGGAGTCTGGTTAGGCCCAGGAACACATGCCACATTACCGTATGGTTTGTGTTAAACCACCTACATTCTTGGGCACTTACGATAACTAAGCAATAAGGATATATCTACCCCGCGAAACCCATTACCTTTTACATTTTGGGCTTGTGACAAAAGAGTAGCTACCTTTTCTACAAACTTCCGCAGATTATGGTCAGTTATGAATGTGTTTGTTTACAAACAAAATGGAGTGAGATTATTAGATAGTAAATGATAGATTCCCCTGCACTAATGTTCCTACCTGTCCCCTCAGTAACATTCTAAGGGTTAACCTTTATCCCCTCGCTACCTATGTATGTGAAATGTAGGTGAAAATGTACCTGCATGAAGTAATGGTGTAATGTGCACAATACATCCAATCATGTACGGGATTTTTTATTCCAAATCCGGGATATAACACATGGAAACCCTCTGATCTCCGAATGACTGGGATGTAGGGGATATAGGAGGATTTGGAGCTTATCCTCAGTTATTTACCATGTGTATAGAAATGCCGGTCCATGTTCCTCCTGTCCTATCTCATTCCTCCGTCAAAGTAGCTAGCTTGTGTTCTAAACCCTGGTTCTCTCTACTCTACCTAAACGTGGGGTGGGGAATACTAGCATGGAACCTCCAATACAGTGAAAACCGGCTGGGAAGCAATACTTACACTACGTACTGTACACAGTGAAAACACAGAGAACCCATTTACACACACAACTAAAGACAGAGAGCAAAGGAAAGGGGAAGAATGGGGTAAGAGAGAATGAAATAGAGAGAGAAGGCAAGAGAGTATAAACTTTAAATCTGCCTGGGAACGCCTCCAACCGAACCACTATCGCCTCAGACTCCCTCAGTCTCTCTCTCACGCCATCTCCGCGCCAAAACACTGAGACAATAAACCATACAGGAGAAAACATTTCATCCTGACTGAATCCGTTCTCACCTTGCGGAGAACAGCATAGTGCCGGGTTTATTCCCCGCAGGAAATGACTGTTTGATTTCTACCTGTCAGGATGATAGAACTCCAGCTCTGCCAGACAGCTCCCCATGTTCCTCTCCCGCTAGGGGCGGGGAGGGGGTGTGTGTGTGGGGGGGCTGGGCGTGTGAAATATCTATTATTTAAAGGGATAGTTCAGCCCAGATTCATAATTGGGTAAAAATCCACTAACACCGAGTTGTTCCTGAAGTATTTTTTCAAAACAATCCATTATTCAGCTGTAAATTAGCATTATTAGCATCGTCGAAAGTCATGAATGAAAACTCTGTGTCCCGCTACACAAAAGCTGCATTGCAAGCAGAAAACTCAAACACTACAACTACATTCAGTAACCTGTCTTGTTACATCGTTTTTAAACTGTGTACTGACGAAAGAGCCCAAAGTATTTGGTGACTTTCAACTGGCACTAGCAGAAATAATAGGCAGTGATGTCATCAAGGTGGGCATGGACTTAACCCCCACAAGGTATTCAAAGCTAGGTTGCTTCGATAGCTGGCCCATTTTATCCCGGGGACTTTAGCATATAATGTATAATTGAGGAACATTACACAAGGAAAACCCTAAAGTCGACAAGACATTCTAAAACATCCTCTAATCAAATTAATTTGAACTGACGTTTGTCTGACAAACTTGGACGTACACTTTATGCTACATTACGTTTTTAGCATTCCTTCTTTTCAGGCCTAATAATATAAAGTTCTTTGAATTGCCCTTGAGTGTAAAATGTGCTTTACAAATAAATACACACTTGTTTGCCAAGATTAGGTAGCTACTTACTCTTTTGAGAGCTAGCCATTGGATCCTTGGGGCCTAGAAAGTATTTTCCAGTATATTTTTGGAATGTCAAAATATATTCTCCAGCACCCCAGGAGTTATGAGGAGGGTGAAATCCGGATGATCAACAAACATCTTGGTTCAGCTTCAGGGACCAGGTCATGTTCTCCAACATTCCCCCTTGTTGCAACAAAAGCATTCTGTTTTGATTGGCCTGAATAAACTATTCTTCCTGGACAAATTCAGTCAGACATGATACATATGTATTATCCTTTCTCCCTCAAGTTAATCAAGTTTCACTGTCCAAGGAGAATATCAAAGATGAAATAGGCAACTTGGTAAGTTCTACAATGCTAGTAAGGCTAATTAAATACTGGGACAGAGCTGAATAATGTATTGTTTTGAAAAAGTACTCTTAAAAATGTTTCCCCAATATAAATCTGTCCCGAACTATCCCTTTTATTCTGATAGCTTCAGTTTGTTCTGGAGCAGACATGGCTTCAGATGTTCAGGCTTACTGAAGGGTTAGAGTAACGTAAGAATGTCAGGATTCATACCACATTGTAAAAATTTGAAGTCACACACTGAACCTCTGCATAAATCGTGCAGCATTAACTTCTTGTTGTTCCCTCCCAAAAAGTCCTCATATAAATGGGAGCTTCAAAGTCACATAAAAAGCCTACGTTCCCATAGTTACTCCCCTGAGGAAGATTAAGAAGTAATTTCTCTCTAAGACAGCTGCTGTATGAACCGGCCGTCTCCGGAGAATTGTCCCGCGCAGGCAGCGGAGGAGTGAAGAGGAGGATGAGAGGTAGGAGAGGAAGGACAGGGCCCCGGTCCCCCTCTCAGGTGGGAGTATGAGATGAGGAAGAACATAATAAAACTATAGCTACAAAAACCTAACATGGATCTCAACTCCCCCAGTCGGCTTCTTCCTGACAATCACAAACAAGCCTCGAATTGACACCTGTTAAAAAAATACAATAAAAACTGACAGGAAGAAGGGAGGGCGGGAAAAAGGGAGGGAGTAGAGAATGAACGTTTGTGAGACGGAAGAGGGGAAGAAAGATAGAAAGGAAAGCGTGATCCTCTTTAGCATGTTTAAGCTTTAAGCTTTAAGCTCTCCCTGACTGGTCTACCCGGGAACAAAGCTGATGCTCATAAATTAGCACACATCAATCTGAACACACACACACACACACACACACAGCTGTCACTCTAATAGCCTAACCTCTGTCAGCGTTCCCATCAATGCTATGCTAATGCAACACCCGGCTACGCTGCTTATGGGCCAACATGCATGTCAACCGCTGGCTGCTAATGAGCATTCCGCTTCCATTAAGAGGGCCAGCGTTTTTCTCAGCGCCTACAGAAACTGCACGTCTACGCGTTGCATTCCACTGCGTGCTACTGTGACCTCGCCTTTCTGCCTGCCTGCCTTCCTGCCAACGTTAATGGGCTAAGTTGTGTTTACTTTTAAGGGTCTGCATGAATTATATATTGTGAGGCATTTGGAATAAATAATGCAACCGAAGGCAAAGCCACCTTCTCACCCAGGTGATGAGTGTCAGGTTTAATGAGCGGGTTAAATGTGTTTCCTGGCGGTTTTTCCGCTGAGTGTGGGAATGCCCGATCAAGTGCCGGAGGATCGTCTCAATAAGGGCCACGGCCATCCAGATATTCACTGTGACCGATTTGAACGTGGGGGTGGGTTGGGGTTACGACCTCAAGGGATATCCTCAAGGGTCTCCTTCCTACACACACAATCCCCCTCAGCATTTCATAAAATGCGTGAAACACGTCTCCCCCGATGAGAACAGAAGTCCCCCCCACCAGACTGAGTCTTTGAAGGAGGTGCCTTATAGTTCATACTGCAGTGAAGGAGGACCCCGAGGAGGATCAGATAGACCAAGAATGATGTTTATTATCCTTCCTCCTGATTCTCTTCCTCCCGGTGGGGACTCCCCAAAAGTGCTTAACCTGTCTACAGTTTCCCCTTCCAATGTTTCACCCTCCGCGTTTGACCTCCCCGGTGCATCTGTTCATACACAAATGACCCCCCCCCCCCCCCACACACACACACACACACTCCCTGAACACGTAAGATAATGTACCTTGGCGTCGGCTTCTCTCTCCTTTCTCTACCGCAAACGTGATCCCTCATTTTGGAGGAATCCATTCAACTGAACCCCCGGTGAAATCCAGGAGAAGGTTGAAAAACACGGGAACCTGAAGGAGCTTCTGGCTGTCTACCCCCCAGATCACCCTCCCACCACCAGGGAAAGCAGATAAATCCTCCGAATATTAAGATGTCAGAAGACGGCAGACGGGAAACGCAGAGGGGCCTGGAGTGGATAGTGTTTTGGGATTCAGTGGATATGCTGTGGAATGCGATAGTTAATCACCTGATCTCTTTGGCAGTGTCCTCAGAGGTGCCCTGTTCCCAGTGGAGTGCACTACTTTTGGACCAGGGAACAACGGGCCTACATTTAAAAACGTTCACTGCAGGGAATAGGGTGCCGTTTGGGATACAAGGTGTCTAACCGGGTTCAGGGTTGGAATGACATTACCATGGGAGGAATGGCACCAAATGCTTTTACCTGTACTGGCAACATGGCTTACTGAACATAAAACAGGGTTTTAAAACAGTCGAGGAGCCTCTAACGACGCGAGAAAGGAATCTGGGAGTAGGTCTGTAAAGGTAAAATGCTTTTAACAGCAAGTCTTTCTTCCACGCTAAGGTCTCACGTTCCGCTAGCCGCCCCCTATTGCTGTGTTCTCTGGGTTTGGGAAACAAGCGGGATTTGCATTGGTAGTTTGGTAGTAAAAAAAACTCCCCTGGACCGAATTTAAATCTGCTCGTCGGGCGAAAAATAAAAGAAAGTGCTTGAGGAGGGGCAGGTTTTCCACTTTGCTCAGCAGCAGACTGTCAGAAGAAGCTCAAGCCGTCTATCTATCTATCTTTCTTGTTTGCTTTCTGCATAGTGTCTTTGTTTTGTTTTTGCTACGTTCTTTCTTCTTTGTTGGGATCTCTCTTGAAGACACTCCGGAGCTATCCATCTGCCTGCGTTACCGTGGTGACACCCCTTTGAGCGTCTGACGAGGCAGCGTTGGAGAACGCCACAAACCGGAGAAGCAAAATGCCAGCCTAATTAGCGTGACTGCAGAGCTGGCGGAGCGCGCAGCTCGTTATGGGCGCAGCTCGTTACGATGCGTTTCCGCATGAATATGCACATTTGCCCACGATCCAATACCTTATCAAAAAGCAAGCACCTCTGGTAGTTAAAAGGAACTGCTTAGCTGGCGGAAGGGCGTGGACTGAGCGAGACGTCAGGTGCAAATGTAGTTTCTGGGCATCGTTTTTTGTCCACAGCACTGTAATGTACAGAATGTTTAACGTGTGTGGGGGTTCTTTCATTGGTGAGCATGTGATGCTGTGTGAACAACTCATTTGTCTGTTTCCTTGGCATCGCAGAGATACTCTCAAAGGAAAAGAAAGTGATGAATCAACCGTCCCGCTCTCCCCCTGACTTCCGTCTCTTCCGTCACACCGCCTCGTCCCGCCTAACCGAGCGAGCCGGGGCCGGCTACCGAGCCAGACACGGGCGCCGGACCCCTCCCGGACGCCCGCCTCCTCCTAGCCCGCCAACATGCTGGGGCTCCCCCTCTCACCATGCGTCCCTCCCCAGCCCTAATCTGACAGGGACGCACGGCCGCTCTGGAGGGGGTCGGCTGCGGTACAAAGACAGGTTGTTCAAACTTGACAGAGAGTCTTTAGGCTCCGGGGAACACCTCCGATCCCGCCGCTGACGTCACCGCCGGCTAAATGGACAATCAGCGCCGAGCGGAGATCCGCCCAGCAGCGTGGTGAGCGGCAGGTGTTGAGGCGCCGTCCCAGTTTGAGGCAGCCCCTCGGATGGCCCGTGCCTGTCTGAGGCAGATGTTGACACAATGGGCTTGATGAGTTGTAGTCTTCGCCAAGTCAATTACGGCAAAACTGCCCGTCCTCCCGTTTCCCCCGAACACCATTATCGCCATCCACCTGACGCAATCACCACGCTCTACCCCATGGTGGGAAGAACACGGAACAAATTAAGTTGGCCAGCCACGGAAACCTCCTAATGTTCCCTGCATTTAATTGGCACGTTGAAACTTGGGGAGAGTTGGATTCGGCAAGAGGGCCCTGTGATGTGTCTCTATTCCTCCATTTCTGACAACTTTTCCTTTATTTGCCGTTTCTTTTTTCTGTCAGAGGCAGGCGGACAGAAATGTTGCTGTGCTCAGGCGGGCTTAATGAGGACGAGATACTAGATGAGATATTCTGTGTGTGTGTGTGTGTCTGTGCACGTGGCATATGTGTGTGCCTGTGTGTGAGTTTGCCGGGCGTCTGGATCTCTGTCCAAGTATCAAACACTGAAGCCGCAAGGTGGCCAAGCCGGGAAAAAACACCCCACAGAACTCAACTCGAAACAGCAAGTCAGCCCATCACAGAGCCGTCCTTACCGTCACACTCCAGTGGCATCATCACCGAAACAATCGCCTTCCTCTCCTCATGAGCGGAGGTGTTAAAATTGGAGGAATGCAGGGTCTGTCGTTCACCAACGGAGGGTGGCGTTTCAAATCCGCCAGGTTCTGACAATTCCCTAGGGTCTTTATGCTTTCAACCTGACCAGTAATGCTCTGACCTCTGACCTTTCTCGCTCGCTCTCTCGGGGGCCTCAACACAGGCTTGAGAGCGGCTGCGGTCATTAATAATCAACGGTGCTATTGCTCGTTCCACGGACACCAAGGAGGATGAGGATCCGTGCGGCAAAGCGAACACACATGGGAGGGACGCATGGCGATAGACAAACGTGCCCGAGCATCCTAACTCCAACGCTACACTCCCGACCACAAGTCACACAGGAGGAGAAGCTGATGGTTTTATGTTTTTATACATCCCACTTTCTGCAGCTATAGGCGACCGCCTCTTGGCAGAGGACTAGGTGAGAGACTTGGAGAGAAGCCCGCTCGCTGGCAGAGATGCGTGTGTATTTCAATTAAACACAGTTTCAGTGGCTGCGCCAGAAGGAAGATCATCTGAGAGGAAGAGCGAACTCGAGAGTGGGAAGGTAAAAAGTGGAGAGGCGCAAAAAAAAAAAAAACAAGGAACAAGACGCCGTGACGTGGGAAACGCGAGGACAGTTCAGTGAAGTAGGAACGAATGCAAGGTGGTGGAGTTGGAAACCTTCAACAAAGGCGGTTCTGGAGGAGATGGCAAAGCCAAGAGGAGCAAACACAAGAGAGAGAAACAGACAAAAAAAAAAAATGTTAGACAGGAGGAGAAAGGTATAGACTAAAATACAGGGGGGAGAGACAGATGTTGTCTTGTGGAACACTCTGCTCCCTGTGTAAGTGGACACGTAAATTAGCATCTTTGGCTAACAGGGCAAGCCCTCCTTTCTCCTTCCACTCTGACAGAGGCAGCCTGTTGACCCCACCATCGCCCCTGTCGCTCCGCGCCTCCGCATTAGCATCTTAACACACGCGCAAACGCACTCACACACCCCTCTGCAGACACACGCAGAAATAAACACCCAGACACACACACGTCGTCTCCACACTCTGCCGAACAAACAAGCAAACACAAGCATGTGCTGTTATACTCTATGTGTTGAATTCTGATAAGACGCGACTAGGAATTCCCTTTCGGTTATAAAGATCACACTCATATATTCCAGGAATGTTTCAAAGTGTAGTCTGAGAAAGACATTATCAACATGTCAACACAATAATACAAATATTATTAGTGATACTAATACTAGTAATAATAAAAAAGATTTTTCAAAGTTCTACATGGAGCTACTTACATATACAGCTATTATATATATAGGCTAGTTTTCATATGTTGAGCTGTTTACACATATAGCTATCATATGTAGAGCTGTTTAAATGTACAGTGAGTAAACATGAGGATGTTTACATGTATAGATCGTAAACAGAAAGCTGTGTACATGTGTAGTTATCATATTTGAAGTGGAGCTGTCAACATATATTGGTATTCCTAAAAAAGCTTATCATATGTGAAACTGTTTACATGCATGATTATCATATGTGGAACTGTTGACAAATATATTTATCAGATAAGGAGCTGTTTACGTGTATAAATACCACAAGTAGAGCTGTTTACATTTACAGACATCATATGTGGAACTTTGGATATGTATATTTACCATATGTGGAGCTGTTAAAATGTATAGGTGTTCCTTATACAACTTGACAACATACTAGCTAGCCTTGCTGCAGTTTCCCGTCTACTGCTCTGAGTGGAGCTGGAATCAATATCTCTCTCTCTCTCTCCCCCTCTCTCCCCCTCTCTCCCTCTCCCCCTTCTCTATTTCTGAAAATCTCTCTGTCTTGCCTCTTTCTTGCCTGCAATCTCTATATACCCTGCATGGCATGTAGGAAACATCCATCACATCAGACCCGAGTTGCTGGGTGCTCTGCTGATGTGTTGTGCGCGTGTGAATGTGTGTGTGTGTTTGTTTGTGTGTGTGTGCGCTTGCGTGCGAAAGAGAGTCTGTACACGTGTGTGCCGGCCTGCATCAACACCTTCACATTATATGTTCTTCATGACAGTTGTAGTTCCACACATCCCAGTGGTTGTCTGTGGTTCGGGGGCCATCCAGGCTCCACAGAGCCAGCTGAGTAGCAGCATTGATCTCCTTCACAGGGACCAGGGGCCCGGACTTCATTATGCCTGCAAGTGCTAAGCTGCTTTACTGTGCTTAGTCATAACTTAGCACGCACACGCACACTAACACGCAAAGACAAACACAGATACACGGAGCGATAAACGGAAGGGAGAGAGAAAGAGGGAATGAAAGTGAAGTGATGGGACAAATGGAGAAAAGGAGTCATTGAGTCTAATGGGAGCTTAAGGAGAAGATAAGGTAGAGACATCAGGGGGCAGAGGAGGCCCAGAGAAAAAGGGGGGTTTGTGGGGTGTCCTGGAGTAAGAAGGGGTTTGGGTGGTGTCTTGGAGAAAGAAGGGGTTTGGGTGGTGTGTTGGAGAAATAAGGGGTTTGGGTGGTGTCCTGGAGTAAGAAGGGGTTTGGGCGGTGTCCTGGAGTAAGCGATGGTGGATGGTTATAAAGGGGGCAAGGGGTGCATGAACCCCCGGCTCTCAGAGGACACGGAGAGGACGGGAGAGAACGTGGACAGGGAGGGGACAGGGAGAGAACAGAGACAGGGAGGGGACAGGGAGAGAACGGAAACAGGCAGGGGACAGGGAGAGAACGGGGACAGGGAGGGGACAGGGAGAGAACGGAAACAGGCAGGGGACAGGGAGAGAACGGGGACAGGGAGGGGACAGG
>JACXGK010015236.1:0-10650 GCA_016801125.1 Novumbra hubbsi | reverse complement strand
GCCTTATGGTCAGTATAGGAAGCCTTAACGTAGCCTTATGGTCAGTATAGGAAGCCTTAACGTAGCCTTATGGTCAGTATAGGAAGCCTTAACGTAGCCTTATGGTCAGTTTAGGAAGCCATAACGTTGCATGTGGTCAGCAACGCTGCAATGTATTGGGCATTTCGGGCCTTATCTTGAGTGTCCACTTAAGTCCCAGCAGTAGTGGAGTTGAAAGTGAGTTAGTGTTGTTTGTCCTGACCTGCGACCTTTCCTGGCTCCCCAGGGGCCCGTTCTTAGTGGCCATGGGCATGTCCTGGCACCCAGAGGAGTTCAACTGTTCCCACTGCCGCACCTCTCTGGTGGAGTCGGGCTTCGTCGAGGAGAGGGGGACCGTGTACTGTGCGCACTGCTATGAGGAGTTCTTTGCTCCTACCTGCACCGGCTGCAAGAAGAAGGTCTTGGGGGTGAGTTTCATACTTCAGGACCTAAATCTAGTCCTTCTGGGTTTGTCCACACTGCTACATTATCTTCTCTCCCTGGTGTCTTTCTTTTCAAATCTGCGGGCAAATTGCAAGCTAATGAGGCCATTGTGAGGGTAATATAATTAACAGTCTCCTAATGTTTTTACAGGAAGTCATCAATGCCCTGAAGCAGACCTGGCATGTGAACTGCTTCCTGTGCGCTTCCTGCCGGCAGCCAATCAGAAACAACACGTTCCACATGGAGGACGGTCTGCCATACTGTGAACAAGGTGAGGGTCATCAGATGCGAGGCGATTGAGAGTGAAAGTTACTCTAAAATTGTCTTTTAAACCATCTTTTTTACTGTCTTCCATGTAGACTACTACCAAATCTTTGGTACCAGTTGCCATGGTTGCGACTTTCCCATTGAGGCGGGAGACAAGTTTCTAGAGGCGTTGGGATTCACCTGGCATGATACCTGCTTCGTGTGTGCTGTAAGTCCTACCCCCCACCACGCAGAGACGAAGGGGGAGTCAAACGGGACATAGGACTGTAGCACACCAACACTAATCTGCTCCTTTTTTCTTTCTAGGTCTGCAGCACAAGTTTGGAGGGTCAAGCCTTCTTCTCTAAAAAGGACAAGGCTCTGTGCAAGAAGCACGCCAACACGGTCAAGATCTGACCCTCCCCTGGAACTCCAGGCAGAGGACACCCCAGGGAATCTACTCTATCAGTTGTTGATATTTTGGGTTGTTTAAAAAAGGATTTATCTGATTCAAATGTTTATCAGATACTGTTTGGTAGCTAGACTATCTTGTGTGTGTATGCATGCATGTGTGTGTGTGTGTTTAAGTGTGCACGTGTGCGCGTGTGTGTACATGTGTACTATTCACTGCTTGTGACGTATACGGCAAAACATACATATTTTGCTGCCAATTTGGTATGAAAGGGGCACTTGGGGCTTTTCTACCATTTAGGTTGAGTTATTTAAAAACAATTGTTGGAGGTTAGGTGTGTAGGAAGTGTATAATGGGAGGAAGTATGTTGACTTGGAGGGAGGTGTACCTTTCATGAAATCTGATTGACATGTTTAAGGTTTCTCCTTAGCAAGCAAGGGAGGTCCAGGATACAGAGACCTCCTGCTGCTGCTGTTGTATTAGGTGGGTCTACATGTGTAGAGGTGCCTTCACATTGCAGGCTAGGGGAGGTGTGTTTCTCCCTGCCCCCTGTGGGTCAC
Organism: Novumbra hubbsi; assembly: GCA_016801125.1. Lineage (NCBI taxonomy): Eukaryota > Metazoa > Chordata > Actinopteri > Esociformes > Umbridae > Novumbra > Novumbra hubbsi. Next base: position 8,970 of record JACXGK010015236.1, on the reverse strand, counting down.
AACATGACAGTCCCATGTGATGTCTTAGAATGTATGTCAATAAAACCCAATTAACATGTTTTTTTTTACATGTGCACAAACATTTGCATAAATTGGTGGACAGATTAAATTAATTAAACACCTGCTTGGAAAATGGCTCTCCAAATAGTTTGTACTTTTACTCCTGCTATTCCAGTCTGTCTATATGTCTGTTGGTGAGTCTGGGTCACGCGGTGAGAGTATTTATCCTGCTAGTATCTTTATTGGGAATAGAGGTATACTGTTTTTCAGGCTTTCTATAGGCAATTGCACATTGTGATTCTCTCACAAAGTCAGTCAGGACAGACCGCTGTCATTAGGGGGTTTTCTAGCTTTTTACATTTTCTAGGGAATGTTTGTGACATCATTTGGCTGTTTCTACTGAAGCACTTGTGCTTTTCAGTGTGGTTGTTTACTGGAGTAATTCATTTAATTGCCAATACTATTTTCCATGATGTTAATCCACAAAAAGTCAATTCATTTGTTATAATTTCAATGTTATTGAAAATTATTTGTGTTAGACCTCTGTGGGAAAGACATACGGTATTGTGTATTGTGAGTTTGTAACATAAAAAAAATTAAAATCATAAAGCTTGATAGTAATAAGAATAATTAACCAAGGGTGTTTCTTTTTTGTGTCAGTGTTTCTAGTGTAATATCCCCAATACCTCGCTGGACTAGTTGAATCACAATGTATTTAAGTAATACCACATACTGTATATGTATGGCATTTTATAAGGGTTGTACAGCATTTAAGACGAATGTCTCTACGAAAGTATTGGTGCACGTCAGACACCAAGTTCCTATATCGAATTGTAGACCTAGCAAGGCGAAAAGTCTGTTCTGTTCCCAGTCTGTTCTGTTTCTGTAAATGAAAATGCCTTAGTCATCTTACTTGATAAAAGAAGCATGCAATAAAAACAATGATGCATGCTATAACAGTATATAGACAGGCACGATCTTGCGTTCTCACACATTCACCTAAGGTAAAAGTATACACAGGTCTCCAAGGAGATCGGCCGACAACACCTCAAGTGTCCTGTCTCGTCTCCAATGATGACAGCTTATTTACATAACGAATTGCCTCAATTAGGTATGCTTATGAACTTCAACAGTGTGCAATATAATTTATATTTCGAATAAACAATGATTCAAAGTGTTATAGTAAAAAATGTCAAGTGATTTCTTGTTATGCAATACAGATTCCATCGGTTAAAGGAACTATTGGAGCAGCGGGGGGCCCTGTACTTCTCCAAGACGTCGGAGGTGGGAGCACTATACGAGACTGGGAAGACGCAGCGAATAGGCAGACCTCGTTTACTTAGAAAAGTCAGAAGTCGGACACAACAACACAAACTTAGAAACATTTACAAAGCCTAGATGTGTTTCTCAGACGTTTTGTGAGCAATTCATCATATCGGAATCCTGTCATTTCACTTAAACGCGAGGAAAAGGTACGTTTGTTTAGAAAACCTATGTGGGCTATTGCAAAGAGCGCGAAGTTTTAGCAGCGTCAAATCTTGTGGTTGTGAGTTTCCATAATTTCTGCCAGAATGTAAGCGGCGTTACGGTTGTGGTTAATTTACTTCGGTAGAGACGCTCAGAATATATTTGTTTAAGGGACACTGCTTTGCTCCATCACTAGCTACCGACTGGCTGATTTGTCTGCTTCCTCTGTTTCCGAGTTTTCCGGAGCTCTTGATGCTTATCAGCAATTGGTTAAATTATCAAGGCACAATAAATCTAAATGCCAATTACGATCAACTGAGATAGCCTACTTTCGCTCAAAAACAAAACGTTAATTTATAACAAACCAAAAGTAATTTTACAAATTATGAAATCCTATTTAGCTTGATGCAATGTCCTACTATTTAAATACATATAGAACTGCAATTCTACAAAACAAATAATACAAAATTATACTTTATCTATGCTTCCTCTTGATGCTAATGAGTTTCACGACAAGAAATGTTAGCCATGACGCCTTTTGGATGTTTGTGTTTAATCAGTGATGTTGTTTGCTGTTTCAAACAGTCTCAGTATGACCTTACACACCTTGTTAGATATCTTATCTAGTAAAATACAGTGACAGTAGACCATACACACCTCGCTGATTATCTCATTTGAAGTGTGTGATGTTGAAACGACCTGATATTGCTGGTTAGATCAGAAAGGGTGGACCTGGCTTAGGGATAGGATATTGGCCAACTGTAATGTTTGGTCACAGCATGTGCATGCATAGGCGTGTCTGTGTGTGTAATTCTGTGTGTACATGTGTGTGTATGTGTCTCGGCGTGCTTTTGCGTGTTCTGTTTTTGCGTGATCCACTGCAGTGGCCGTGAGGCTGTTGACTTGGTACACTGTCACCACTGTGGCACCGGGTCAGAGGTAATATTTGACTGGACTGAAACCCTTTACAAAGGCAAAGTTCTTGCCACAATGCTTTTCTCTGTTCTCCGGTCTATCAGAGGACGCCACTGGACCAGATCGGATGTCATTACAGCATAGGCCTCCGGCTCCTAACGTTGGGCCAGGCCAGAACACCCAGCGCTGCCGTCCGTGCCCAGCCTTAGACTTCATATTTCCCTTCACCTTGGAGACGGGGGTTCAAAATGACACCTTGTTCCCTGTGTAGTACACTACTGTGGACCGAGGCCCAAAGGGATCTGGTCACAAAGTATTGCCCGTTATAGTGAATAGGGTGGCATTTGGAAACCAGAATACGGTCTCATTCTGTACAGAGAGGGTCATTGATGGAGGGTTGAGTGAGTGTGAATGCGTGTGGGCTAGCCCAAAAGATCCCACCAACACCCAAGACTGGCAACCCCATGCACACACACACACACACACACACACACCAATAGCCTACAGGATAGTAGAGCTGGAGGGCTAGTGGCCAAGCTTGTGTTTTTGTGGCCTGCCACAGACTGGGAGTGTTTCAGGGTTGGACTCTGGCGTGAGTGTGTCCAGCGTGCGTGTGTCAAGCGTATGTGTGTGGCGTGCGTGTGTGTGTGTCACTGTGTAACTTGGGAGGTCTGCCGTGTAAAAATGACAAAGCGGTTCAGGCTGAATGGCTCAGCCTCAGTGGTGATAATCAGGATTTGTTTTACATGTTTTTACTATGGAGGAAAGAGGAAGATGATGATGCAATTGCCGGGCGCTTGTTCAGTTAAATGTTTGATGTGCGTAGTGTCTCGTGGCCACACTGTGAAGGCTAATGGTTTAGCCTCTCCCATCCTATCAACTAATATACAGTATATTGGAAGTACAAAAGTAGGTCTACTTTGTAAATATTAATGTCTGCAGAGCCTTTGTGTGACAATAACCTGTGCTGAAATACTGTTTGAAAGTGTTCAAGGTATCTGTGGGCTTTTACAATCCCTGTCCTATTGAAACACCTACCACAAACACATGGTCGTCAGGGGCCTGAATTCGGGTCTGTCCTTAGGGCTAATCTTAGCACGCTGTAACCCCTCACCCTGACTTCCTCTCTTGTAATTACAGGAAGTGAGCTCATCCAATCAGAGAAGAGTTTCTGGGTCCATAATAACAAGCTGCTTGTCTTTGACAGAGGTGGGGAGAGGGGGTGGTCTTTCATGCCTGAGAAAGTGTTTAACCGGTGGTCATCTTGGAGTGAAGGAATTTAATGGTTTAAGGTTATAGAGGGACATATATGTTGGTCCCATTGCTAAGCTACTGCATAAAAGTCTTTAAGATGATTGAAACAGACATTGCTTGATTTGATTGTATCCTTCACTATGGTTTTGGTGTAAGACAGCCAGGGGTCCAGACAGCCAGGGCTCCAGACAGCCAGGGGTCCAGTCAGCCAGGGATCCAGTCAGCCAGCGGTCTAGACAGCCAGGGGTCCAGACAGCCAGGGCTCCAGACAGCCAGGGGTCCAGTCAGCCAGGGATCCAGTCAGCCAGCGGTCTAGACAGCCAGGGGTCCAGTCAGCCAGGGGTCCAGACAGCCAGGGCTCCAGACAGCCAGGGCTCCAGTCAGCCAGGGCTCCAGTCAGCCAGGGGTCCAGTCTGCCAGGGGTCCAGACAGCCAGGGGTCCAGACAGCCAGGGGTCCAGACAGCCAGGGGTCCAGACAGCCAGGGGTCAAGACAGCCAGGGGTCCAGTCAGCCAGGGGTCCAGTCAGCCAGACAGCTTCCTGCCACGTCTCAGAGGAGAGGAGAGCAGAAGGTGAAGGATGATATCAGGCCTCTTTGAATGTCTTTACCAGCCACCGAAACATCCCAGTATCTTTATGATTCCCTTGGTTCCTGCTCTTTCCGCTCTTGACGAGGACTGTGGGAGATTTTACATCTCTCTTGCACAAGTGTGCACATACACACACTTCAGAGCTTGGGAGCATTCGATACCGAAGCTTTACGCATGTATGGCTTTTCCATCCATCCCACAATCTTTTTTCCTTCTCTGTTTTAATACTGTTGCTGGCTATAAACCCCAGACAATGTGAAGGAAAAACCCCTCCTTTCCCCATGTCACATCCCAAACCCAAGGACACTTTGTTCAGCCTTGGTCTGCACCAGACTGGGTCCTCCCACGGGACCACTAAGAGGCTGCTGGACATTGGGTTGCATTGGGTTTCATCAGTGGGAAAGAGAGGTGAATAACTTTATTTTGACAGAACCCTCAGCTTCACCTCCTTCCGCCTTTCTCCAAGTCTCTGTAAAGGTACTTGTATTCCCTCTCAGATTCCTGCAAGTCACATCTGTCCTATCTGGATGACTGAGATTTTTACATCCGATCACCAAAAAGTGAATGTGGTCGTCAGCGGTGAACACATATTTTCTGTTCCTGAAGGGAAAGACCTTGTGGTCTCTTGTTGACCTCTGTCTGCTTCAGGTCAGCAGTGAGGAGACGTGTAGGTTGGGGAGGAGATTGTGGGGAAGAGGAGGCCTCCCTCATCTTGTTCCACTTTCTAGTAATCTTCTTCTTTCCTTTTAGGTTCAAGTTGGTCTTCGATAATTAGTAGTAATACACTTCACCCCGTTTTGCTGTGAGGATTTCCAGCCTCTCTCCCTCTCCATCTCTTTTTGTCTTCTCTCTCTCTCTCTCTCTCTCTTTTTCTCTCTCTATCTCTTCATCTCTTCCCTCTTGCGTTCTCCTTCTGTTGTCATTGATAGAAGGAGGAGTTATTTCAAGCTGCTTGCAGTGCACTCTTTGGCTGGAAGATATCTAACCTGTTGAGAGAAACAAGCCTATTTTTATTGATGAAGTAACAGATTATTAAGGAGCAAGTGGGTGGGTCATTTGTTGACATCCCTGTTGGGGAACAGTCTTGAGCTTTGCATATATTCTGACAAAGTGTATAATGTAAAAGCTTTAATTATGCGTATCTAAAATTATAAACCTTTTGTATGATTTGTCACTTTCTCTTCCAGGAGAGAAGAGCACCAATGACCAGATAGCCATAATGACAAAGAGTCCTCGGACCCCTTCTTGGACGGTGAGTCAGATTTGAAATTGTTTTTATTTTACTGTGTGGAGTGTTGGCTTGGCCTTCTGGGTGGGTGTTGTGGTTGGGAGGTCTGTAGTGTTTGGTCGTCATGTGTTGTGGTTGGGAGGTCTGTATTGTTTGGTCGCCGTGTGTTGTGGTTGGGAGGTCTATATTGTTTGGTCGTCGTGTGTTGTGGTTGGGAGGTCTATAGTGTTTGGTCGTTGTGTGTTGTGGTTGGGAGGTCTATAGTGTTTGGTTGCCGTGCGCTGTGGTTGGGAGGTCTGTAGTGTTTGGTCGCCGTGTGTAGTGTTTGGTCGCCGTGTGTTGGGGTTGGGAGGTCTGTATTGTTTGGTCGTTGTGCGTTGTGTTTGGGAGGTCTGTAGTGTTTGGTGGCCATGCGTTGTGGTTGGGAGGTCTGTAGTGTTTGGTCGCTGTGTGTTGTGGTTTGGAGGTCTGTAGTGTTTGGTCGCCGTGTGTTGTGGTTGGGAGGTCTATAGCGTTTGGTTGCCGTGTGTTGTGGTTGGGAGGTCTGTAGTGTTTGGTTGCCGTGTGTTGTGGTTGGGAGGTCTGTAGTGTTTGGTCGCCGTGTGTTGTGGTTGGGAGGTCTGTAGTGTTTGGTCGCTGTGGGTTGTGGTTGGGAGGTCTTTTTTCTTAGGTCTTTACTAATTAGTGACCTTATTAACTAATCAAGCACAAGGTAAGAGCACAAACCTGCAGATGCTCGGCCCTTCGTGGAACCGGTTCGACACCGCTGGTTCAGATGTTGCCTCGGGAGTGTGTAATATTTTGGTAGTATAGTTTTGAATGGTGTTTGTAGTGTATAGGTGCTCTATTTAGTGTTTGTGTGGTGTGTTTGGTTGCCCTTTGTTGTGTTTGGGTGCCGTCTGTCGTGTTTGGGTGGTAAGTATAGAAAGCTTATTGATGACCCTCCAGAGAAGCAACTAATTGACTAACAGCTGAGCATATTGACGAGGATGTAAGAGAAACCCCAGCGGTGCTAATGGAGCCAGCTCTGTGTACATGGCAGTCCGTCAACACAGTCAGGCAAATCAATGCTCCAAGGACAACCTGCTCAATCTGTTGTTTGCTGGCTTTCCTTTCGTGTGACGAGCTGTTTGTGGCATTAACACAGTCCTCCTTGTTTCTGGCCAGTGTTTCTCCCAGGAATTTGCTCTGCATTGGTGGTGGAAAAATGTGGGTTGGGGAAGTGGGTGTCTGGTCTTCAACTAGCCCTGGTGTCTTGTTTTTCTGAAATGCTACAGCTAGGATGCTCGCCAATGCGCCGTAGCGAGACGGCTCGTAGGGCTGAAACAACGTCAAATGAGAAATAGCTGACATAGCGAATTCAGGTGGAACGCAGCAATAATTATGTTTGAAATAACGACGGAGGCTGTGGCTACTCCAGAAGATCGCCGTGTGTCACTCTGTTCTCACCATTCAGATGAAGGCAGTCAGCTGAAGTCTCAGGGCACGGCATTGGGACACGGACGCATGCACACTACAGACAACTCTTTGGAACCAGGAAGACCTGTTGAGAGCTCAGAGTCTTTGGCAGGTGTGCCATCGTCTGCTTATTTGAGAGTCAGTTTTGGTGTGGCTTCATGACATGTTGTGTTCTGAAGTGAGACATCGTTCATCTTAAAGGCATAATAAAGCTGGGCATTGACGTAATGTTAGCAACAACACACCTGAGGTCTTCTTGAGCAGGTGGACTTTGTCAGTAGTTGTGTCGTATTTGGAAGCATTACTCTTACCAATGGAGCACGCGATAAGTGTCAGTTTGCGAGTTCTATATACCTCTACTATAGAAGTTGTGAGGAAAATGCATCCCCAGTCAATCCATTTCAATAGTATCTCAGTTATGGCAACCTGCTACGAAATTCTCTGTGTTACCATACTGTATTGTTCATCTACATTTTACTGGTTCGTTAAGCACACTGTGGAATTATGGATAAATTCTAAAATGACAGTTGTTTTTGAGTAGAGCATTAGGCAGTATTAAGAATACACATACAATGCCATTTATATATGTATATGTAATTCAGCTGCCCTCCACTGCAGATCAGACATATCCTTGAAGCAGAGTGATGGCGGGGTGTGAGATGACACACTGTCTTGGGTTCACCTCGCCATGGTAATGGGCGTCACTGACCCGATGACGCCAAGGTGATGTGGTGTTGACAGTTGAGCCACTAGCTCCAGGAAGTTGGACCAGTCGCTGAGCTAGAATCGGTTCTGAGCTAGAATCGGTTCTGAGCTAGAATCGGTTCTGAGCTAGAATCGGTTCTGACCTAGAAACAGCTAACAGCTGGACGTAAAATTACATGTCACTTTGTGGTCCACCGAAGCTTAGCGGAAAAAAGTGAAACGCTAATGTCTTTAATTATTTTGCATGCCTCTAACCAACACAATAGATGCCTGTATTTGACAGTGCAGGCCTGAATTTCCCTTCTTTGATTTATACGCTTGTTGTTGCTGAGCTTTATGAGCATTCCTTAAGCAACGAGACGTGCCACTACACAACCGTCATAAACAACACAAAGTGCTAACAACACTTTGACAGCACTCCAGCAGCCAGACTCTGTTCTTGAGTCTTTTAAGAGACAATAGCTGTTTGTGTTGCTGAGAGGCTGTGGGGTGTGGCTACCAAGACCCCGCTCCAACTGTCATGATCTGATCCAGGGTCAGTTAAGTGACTGTAACTGCTGAGAGGCTGTGGGGTGTGGCTACCAAGACCCCGCTCCAACTGTCATGATCTGATCCAGGGTCAGTTAAGTGACTGTAACTGCTGAGAGGCTGTGGGGTGTGGCTACCAAGACCCCGCTCCAACTGTCATGATCTGATCCAGGGTCAGTTAAGTGACTGTAACTGCTGAGAGGCTGTGGGGTGCAGATCACACCGGTAGAGGAACCTGGTGTCAGGAAAGCGAAGTGCGCTGTGGCGGTGAAGCATTGAAGAATGCCAGGTTGAATCTTTGTGTTGAAGTTCACACTGTATCTCTATCGTGGCAAATGGGAGAACGCTGTGTGTGAGAGATCTGGTGCAAAGTGGAACGTGACGGCAGTCAGATTGACAGTGATTTAATTGATACTGAATTGTACAGGAGTGCACGCACGCGCACACACACACACACACACACACGCAAGCAAGCACACACACACTTTGCTTATATTTGGTCTTACTTGGTGGGTTATTAAAATAGCCAGACAGACAGACCGACCACCTTTCATGGCCCCTGCTTAAATTGCAGCTGGAGATGTACCGTGAAAGTCTCTGTGTTGCTTTAGTGGGATTGACGGACCCATCTGTAATACTACACTGTTATGTCAGTCTAATCATCTGTAATACTACACTGTTATGTCAGTCTAATCATCTGTAATACTACACTGTTATGTCAGTCTAATCATCTGTAATACTACACTGTTATGTCAGTCTAATCATCTGTAATACTACACTGTTATGTCAGTCTAATCATCTGTAATACTACACTGTTATGTCAGT
>JACXGK010015235.1:0-10510 GCA_016801125.1 Novumbra hubbsi | reverse complement strand
GAGTAGAACCTGAGACCACCAGCTCTGAGAGTGTGGAGAGGAGAGTAGAACCTGAGACCACCAGCTCTGAGAGTGTGGAGAGGAGAGTAGAACCTGAGACCACCAGCTCTGAGAGTGTGGAGAGGAGAGTAGAACCTGAGACCACCAGCTCTGAGAGTGTGGAGAGGAGAGTAGAACCTGAGACCACCAGCTCTGAGAGAGAGAGAACAATGTGCCGAGAGTGAAGATTACATAAGATGCTAACAAAAGTTCTATATTTACTTTTAACAAACCCATATTTTGTCAAAATTAACAACTGCTTTCTGTACTATTTTCTACATTATTCCAAAAAAGTAATGAAACTGAATTTGTAAAATAACTACTACAATACCCACAGTTCGTGTGGCTTGTAAATATCGGTGAATGGTTAATGTCACACTGTGTCAAGGGACGTAGAGGCTTTAAACTACCAATAGGCACTACGGATACGAAAATCATTGTATGAAATAATCGGTTGTTCATTGGCCCGCGGTTCAGAATTCAAATCGGGAAGACCAATCACAAGCGAGTCTAACAAACGGAGCAGCATTTAAACTTGAAGCTAACGAAGTTGCCAGTGTTGTCAAAGATAGAGCAAATAAGTGTGGGGTAACGGACTAGTTAAGGTTGGTTTTTGCATTTATATTTATTGGTATATCTTAGAATTAAATCGGTCGTTTCTCCGGGATATTGTACGCTCTATTTTAGAGAACGGTTTGCAGTATTTGGTTATCTGAATGGTTGGTTTTGATTTGAATTACGTGGTTTGCGCGAAGGGAAATGGTACCTTGCTAACGTTAGCCGGATAAAGTAAGATCGACAACTTATTTTCTGTATATACTTTTATCACTTTCTTTTAGTTTTTTACTTTCGTAAGCTGAAGCGCACCATCATTTCGCGATGAGTGCACCGATAACCAAGGCCGCCAATCCTTCGGCGCTTGTCGACCCCAAATCGGCACATCTTAAAGAGATTCCAGATATTCTTGTGGATCATCGGACTAAGAAAAGGTACATGCGGGGACGATTTCTTGGCAAGGGAGGTTTTGCAAAATGCTACGAAATCACAGACGTGGATACCAAAGAGGTTTTCGCCGGTAAAGTTGTGCCTAAGTCCATGATCCTGAAGCCTCACCAGAGGGAGAAAATGACATCTGAAATCGCCATCCACAAGAGTCTCGATCACCCGCACGTCGTTGGATTTCGTGGATTTTTCGAGGACGATGACTTCGTTTTTGTGGTTTTAGAGATCTGCAGACGAAGGGTAGGCATTTTGTTTTAACTGGTGTATTTTGGTAGTTATTACTAAGTTGCAGCCTTCTTGCATAACCTAACCGTCAACAGCTGAAACTTTAATTGGCAATAGTTATTATCTATAGTCCTTCCAATGGCTATTCTTTCCTACTGTTAATGCATTGCTATTGTAGGGCCGCAGTTTAACTTGTAATGGGGGCTGGTATGATGTACTTCTGTATGAATTTACTCTTAACTGTCGTGTTAGTGGCCATTTTGTTGGGTGTTATGAGGTTTTTGTGGAAGCAGTTCTGTAGTAAACTTCTTCTTACAGGTCCATTGTTGGTAATGCTGAGGTCCTCAATTTGTCGTTGATAGTTAAGTCTTTAATAAGTGAAGTTACGTTGCCAACCATTTCTGTGCTTGTTCTTTTCCAGTCTCTTTTAGAGCTGCATAAGCGTCGTAAAGCTGTGACGGAACCAGAGGCGCGGTACTACATGATGCAGTTGGTGAAAGGATGCCTGTACCTCCGCAACAACCGAGTGATTCACAGAGACCTGAAGCTGGGAAACATCTTCCTCAACGATGACATGGATGTCAAAATAGGCATGTTACACTATGAAGTGTCCTCAAACATGTGGTTGTCATGGGTTACTTTGAGGGTCTCCTCTACATCCAGCATTGTGTGAACTCCTACCTGTGTCTCACAGGGGATTTTGGCCTTGCCACTAAGATAGAGTTTGACGGTGAGCGGAAGAAGACCTTGTGTGGGACGCCCAACTACATCGCCCCTGAGGTGCTCTGTAAGAAAGGGCACAGCTTCGAGGTTGACATCTGGTCTCTAGGCTGTATCCTGTAAGTCACATCGACCCAGCCCGTCCAACCAATATTCACCTTTTAGTAATTTAGCAGACAGTTATTCTGCCACCTTGTGCAGCCTTTCCTCAACTTTATTTGGGTCCCTCCCTCACGGATATGCCTTGTTCCCTCCCTAAGATACACTCTGCTGGTGGGGAAACCTCCTTTTGAGACTTCATGTTTAAAGGAGACCTACAACCGAATTAAAAAGAACAACTACACCATCCCCTTGGTGAGTACTTCCAGGGTGTTCCTCCATCAGGAATATTACCCCTTTTCTACACTTTGGAATTGCTTCTTACATTATGTATGTTTTGTTAGTTTACATTTTGTGTTTAATTGCTCAAAGACTTTTGTTAATTTGACAAAATGGCTTTGACTTTGATCCTGGCGGTATATTTCTGGGTGTTTTGGTAGTGAAGGATGGCTAGTTGTTCCCCCCTCAGCCACTGCCTGTCAGACTTAAACGTGTTCTTCTCTGCAGCACATCAACCCGTTGGCGTCATCCCTGATCAAGCGGATGTTGCACGCTGACCCCGCCCAGCGCCCCACCATTTCCCAGCTGCAGACGGATGAGTTCTTCACGGCGGGCTACATCCCTCTTCGCCTCCCCACCACCTGCCTCACGGTGCCCCCCCGCTTCTCCATCGCCCCCTCCTCCCTGGAGGCTCCGCAGAGACGTCCGCTCACAGCGCTAAATAAGAAAGGTTCGACGTCTTGGCTTCAATGATCTCCTGTAAATCGTGTTGGTTCTGCTGTGGCGTTGGCATCTGTTGCTGGAGTGGCTTTAACATCAGAACTACTTGTCAGACAAGGTGTTCACCAGTCTAAGAGGTCTTCCTCAATTCCTTTTTACAATCGTAATGCAGGCATCCATTTCGTCAATCTCATTGCACTTTATAATGTTGTGAGTTGTTCAGCAGTTGGTAAACATTGCAAGTGCATCTTACTAGGTAGTGGATGTCTGACTGGTTGCGCCACTGCTCCTACAGGATCGGAAAAGGTGGAGCAGAAGGAGGAGCTACTTCAGCAGGAGATTCCCGAGGCCACAGACTGTCACCTGAGTGACCTGCTCCTTCAACTCAACACCTGCAATGCTGCCAAGCCCTTCGAGAGGCCCCTTGTCCGCATGGGTGAGTCCTCATGCCCCCCCCCCCGGGCCGTGTTGCCCGGGAAAACGCACGCAGTGTTGATTACGCTCTGTCCACTTGTGGGTTTAATGATACGGGTAGAACCAAGATTGCTGACTGTTTCAATGTCAGTATCTGTGCAGGGTTTCCTGTGGCTGACTTGTTTGTTTTTCAACAGAGGAGGCTGAAGATCCAGCTTGCATCCCGATCTTCTGGATCAGCAAGTGGGTCGACTACAGTGACAAATATGGGCTGGGTAAGAACCACACCTCAGGGGTTTTAACCCTAACCAGTTGTGTTGCAGGGTACTGGTTGTGACACCAGTTGTGTTGCAGGGTACCAGTTGTGTGACAACAGTGTGGGGGTCCTGTTTAATGACTGCACCCGAATGATGATGTACGCTGATGGAGACAGTCTGCAGTACATCGACAAGACCGCTGCTGAGAGTTACCTCAGCGTCCGTTCCAGTCCTGCGTCGCTGGCCAAGAAGGTGAGCCTCTTTCTGGGATGTGGTTGACGTAGTGCTAGAATGAAATGTGCATGAGGACTTGGTTGCCTTGTCCTTGCAGAACGTTAATGTTGAGATGAACTAATGTTATCTAAACATTGTATTTCTGCTCTCTGTGGGTGGAACCTGTTCTGCTGAGTGATGCCGGTTACGTTGTCAGGTGCCACATTTTGCTGTCACTTTTTGATGTTGTGTTGAAGGAGTTTGCCTGTTGTGATTTCTGACCTTTTTAATTTAGATCACGTTGTTGAAGTACTTCCATAACTACATGTCGGAGCACCTCCTGAAGGCTGGAGCTAACACCACCCCACGTGATGGAGACGAGCTGGCCCGACTCCCGTACCTCAGCCACTGGTTCAGAACCAAGTCCGCCATCGTCCTCCACCTCACTAACGGGACCGTGCAGATCAACTTCTTCCAGGTAACTGCCACTGGCTGGCGCCTCCCCTGACCCCGTCTTGGCCTCCCCGTGGAGGAGGTCTAGATGCTGATATGAAGCTGCTCCTTCTTTCCAGGACCACACCAAGTTGATCCTGTGTCCTCTAATGGGAGCCGTTTCATACATTGATGAGAAGAGGGAGTTTCGAACCTACAAGATCTCTCTGATTGAGGAGTTCGGCTGCTGCAAGGAGCTGGCCAGTCGTCTGAGATACGCACGCATGATGGTTGAGAAACTCCTGGCATGCAAATCCTCTTCCGAACCCTAAAATGCCAACCAGTCAGCACTCCCTGTCCCTTAGCCAATCACTGCGAGGCAGTTAATTCCAGAAGAAAGCTATTTACTGAGAAAGGTCAACTTCTAAGATGACTTGATGCTCTTTATTTTATGTGTTTTCATGTCTGGAATTGACTGCCTTCAGTGTAAGTTCAGTAACCTCATGTAGTAATTGAGTCTTAACTGTCGTTGGGTCACTGTCTTCTGACCTGACAACCTGTTTGTCATTTGTTTGTGTCTGAATTCATGCTCCTCTACCTAGTGGGTTGAGGGCTATGGTGATTGGTATGTGTAGGTGAGATACTGACACTATCATGCATGTTGATCATCTGCCTTTCCTGGTTTTTCTGAAGGGTGTTTTGTCCTTCAACATGCCTTCTCATCTGTAAAAAAGAAATGTGATGCTTTTACAAAATGTTAAGATGTTTTAAATTTTTATATTCTACCATGTCAATAAAGTCTTGTATGATACCTGTGTAGTTGTTTCCCCCCTCAGCGACATTGCCTGGAGCCCAGCTTAGCTAGAACAAGATATGCTTAAAATTGACTGACAGGGATTAAGGCATGGCTGCCTCTACTTATGTTGTTGTTTAGCTTTAAGTCGGGAATGATTAGTGTCGTTCCATATAAAATGTCCAACAGTAATTAACGTGTCATGAGTTTTAGTTGCTTTATATTTCCTGCGTTTGTTGGTTGTGTAGAGTTAAATGGTAAGATGGCGGTGCAATCAGTTTTGTGCAGTAGTGTCTGTCTCCATCTGCTGGTGGTGAAAGAAATGACGCCATTCAACCCAGCGGTCACTTGGCCTAATTACGTGACATGTATATTACATCCTGTTTGTAAGATGTGGCTGCTTAAGTCCAGCTGCCTAGTGGAACGCTACCCGGATTGTTGTCATCTCTGGCTAGCTAATTGTTCCTACTATTTCAAATTGGTCTATTTGATGCAACTAGTTATCTAACATTGTTCCTAGTGCCTGTATCTGGTTTACTAATTAATCCTTATTAGCATAAGGCGGGCGCTAAGATCTCCTTTATGACCACAGCTGGGCTTCACTAAGAGTCTTATGAACAACCCACAGGTTAAAACCCATAGTTAATTAATTTAATTTAGTGTATTCCGGACCATTCTAGTCATTATATTTCTATGAATAGAGGTGTTGACTTTTGTGTACTGAGTTTCTATGGTTGGATGAGTCAAGACTTCTTTCAATGTTATTTCTGTGTTTAGACAGCATTCTACTCATTGTCTGTCAGTCCAACAGTGTTATTACCCATGGTGCAGTGCACTGTGTGTTTGGGGCTGGGGTCACCTTGCCTTCCCAGCAGCCTCTCTTGCTGATACTGATGCTAATACATAGATATCACCCTGGTAGGGTGTGTGTGAGAGAATTGGTTATCAGTGTATATTTGTGCATCTCTCTGTGGGTTTAACAGTTTCTGTGTGATACAGATGTTATAAAAGCAATGGTGTGCAGCTCACATTGGAAAAGTAATGTGCTACACTATTCTTTCATTAATATTAGATCAGCCTGAACACACACATTTAATCAGCCAAGTGCTCGGACCATAATCATGGAAACAAAGTACACACTCCTTATCAGACCGACCTTCCTCTCCGAACACTCCTTCACACCTCTACTCCTCCACACCCCCTCACTCCTTCTCACCTCTCTCGTCTGTGGAGTCAGTTACTGTCTGATTCACCATGAGGACGCTGCTGCTACTCGTTGTCGCTGGCTACGGTCTGAGTGTGTGTGTGTCTGTCAGCGAGGAAACACACACACGGTCGGATAGTGACAGAGACGTTTCTACTGTTCTCCCGGAGCTAAACGGGGTTCTGTTGTTGACGAAAGAAAACTTTAACAGAGCACTCCAACAACACAATCAGCTGCTTGTCCACTTTTGTGAGTAATCCTAACATTCTACTAACCAGTCTATAATAACCCTTTACAAACCGTTCTACTAACCAGTCTACAATAACCCTTAACTAACCATTTAACTAACCAGTGTATAATAACCCTTTACAAACCATTCTACTAACCAGTCTATAATAACCCTTAACTAACCATTCTACTAACCAGTCTATAATAACCCTTTACAAACCATTGTACTAACCAGTCTATAATAACCCTTTACTAACCATTCTACTAACCAGTCTATAATAACCCTTTACAAACCATTCTACTAACCAGTCTATAATAACCCTTTATTAACCAGTCTATAATAACCCTTTACAAACCATTCTACTAACCAGTCTATAATAACCCTTAACTAACCATTCTACTAACCAATCTATAATAACCCTTTATTAACCAGTCTATAATAACCCTTTACAAACCATTGTACTAACCAGTCAATAATAACCCTTTACAAACCATTCTACTAACCAGTCTATAATAACTCTTAACTAACTATTCTACTAACCAGTCTATAATGAAACTAATCCTAACCTAACCATTTTACTAACCAGTTTGTAATAACACAATTGCTCCTCAAGTACTGAAAGTAATAACCTTGGTCAAAGGTCAGAGAGTATTCATCTAATTTTGAAATACATGCTTCAACTTTGTTATTGAGTCCACCAATCAAAATAAATTCTGCATATAGGGCACGTATCCCTCTATGACAAGTTTGAGTAAGTGTGTCTGTGTGTATATTTGTGTGTGTATATTGTGTATGTATGTGTGTGTAGTTGCTCCTCTCTCTGGTGATTCCCAGCGATTGGATTTAATCCTCCGTGGAGCTGTGGAGCAGGTGATTGGACTGGAGGTGAAACTGGGGGTTGTAGATGTCTCCAAGGAAACCAAACTGGCAAAAGAGTTAAACGCCACAACTCCACCCCCTCTACGACTCTACGAATCAGGAGACAGATACAACCCTGTACATTGTCCAGGTACACACACAACCGGACCCTAACGCATTCAGGTTATTCTTATAAATCCTATTTATACCCCTGGTGTATTAGTATCAATACTGCCCCTGGTAGATGGTATATTAGTATCAATACTGCCCATTGTAGATGGTATATTATTATCAACTACCCCTTGTAGATGGTGTATTAGTATCAATACTACCCCTTGTAGATGGTGTATTAGTATCAACTGCACCTGGTGGCCGTCAGAGATACATTGTCATGACACGCTCTAGTAACCACTTGTAACAGGTTTGGCACCTGTAAGAACAATGTTGTTGGCTGTGGTTTGTGTTCCTCTCAAATGTGTACATACCAACCAAACATTTTCCTTTTTCCTTATGGGGACTGGCAAGATGTCCTCACAAAGTCATATCTGTTCCACTATCCAGTTTGGTCCTCACAAGAGTAGCAAAACAATATCACACACATACTCACATCTCTGTGATTCAGCTTTCCAGAGTTCATCTTCCGTCGTCACTTGGCTGAAGAGGAGAGTGGGTCCCAGTGCTGACATCATTGCTGGCCTGGACCAATCAGATCGCTTTGTTGCCTCAGAACAGCTTGTGGTTTTGGGATTGTTTAAGGTGACGACACTTCCTTTTTGGTCTGTAGTTCTTCCTGTTTCGATGGTGAGTGTGTAACTCCAGGGTGTGTGTAACTCCAGGGTGTGTGTAACTGCATTGTGTGTGTAACTCCAGGGTGTGTGTAACTCCAGGGTGTGTGTAACTCCATTGTGTGTGTGTGAATAGGACTTGGAGCAGGGATATGTAGAGCTGTTCAACGCGGCAGCCTGTGACCTCCCTGACCTCTCATTTTCCGTGACGCAGAACCAAAACGTTTTCAGGAAGTATGACATCATACACGACTCGGTGCTGCTACTTCGTCAGGTCAGTCTTAAATCGAACAGACAGGCCGTCAAATGTGTTGGTGAGGTAGAGACAGATTGTCTAATGTGTTGGTGAGGTAGAGACAGACTGTCGAATGTGTTGGTGAGGTAGAGACAGACATTCTAATGCGTTGGTGAGGTAGAGACAGACTGTCTAATGTGTTGGTGAGGTAGAGACAGACTGTCTAATGTGTTGGTGAGGTAGAGACAGACATTCTAATGTGTTGGTGAGGTAGAGACAGACATTCTAATGTGTAGGTGAGGTAGAGACAGACATTCTAATGTGTTGGTGAGGTAGAGACAGACTGTCTAATGTGTTGGTGAGGTAGAGACAGACTGTCTAATGTGTTGGTGAGGTAGAGACAGACATTCTAATGTGTAGTTGAGGTAGAGACAGACATTCTAATGTGTGGGTTGTGTCAGTAGATTTTGGCAGTGACATGTATTTGTGTCAGTGGGTTTTGGGAGTGACGTGTGTTTGTGTCAGTAGGTTTTGGCAGTGACATGTGTGTTTGTGTCAGTAGGTTTTAGCAGTGACGTGTGTGTTTCTACGTAGTCTGAACTAGTCCAGGTTTTCGAGGTGACCAGTCAGACGTCTAAAGAGGATCTCATCTCCTTCATCAGCGTCTACCAGCTGGAGTTGGTAACTGAATATAACGGACAGGTACCCAGACACACACATTTACACAAAAACACACACATACATTTTATTCAGTATTGTATTTATATTTGTTTCCATTACATTTGTTTCTTTAATATCTAACCCCAACTTACGTTAAATCAGAAAATTATCTTCAATGTTTAGTGTAGAAAAAGCCATCTCACAGACACACGTGAGCTATGGAGATTTGTCTACACACTCACAGACGTCTCGTGTTTTATTCAGTGGTAACATGTCATTATCTAGGTTAAACCTTTTTATTACCTTCTGTTTCCTTGACCACATCCTTCCCTCCAGACCGCCAGTCGTATCCTCTCCTCCACTGTGTTAAATCATGCCATCCTGTTTGTCAACAAGACAGATAAAGGATTTCCAGAAGTCTACACTGCTTTTCAGGATGCTGCTGCCATCTATAGGGGACAGGTAGGAACTACAACTGCTCTATTAGAACACACTGAGTACATACACGCTCATTTAATTCTGTCTTCCTGAAAGCCCTCTCTTCTCTCCCCTCTCCTCTCTCTTGTTCTCTGTTTTCTCACACACACACACACATACACATCCACACACAAATAAACACATATACACTGACACTATTCCTTCAGGTGTTGTTTGTGATGGTAGATGTCGATGAGCCAAGGAATGGTAGAATGTTGGAATACTTCCATGTAAGAGAGACAGAGGCTCCAATGGTGCGATTGGTTAACCTAACCAGTCATGTGACTTATCACTTGCCTTCTGAGACGCTGGACATGCCCACCATCACAGCCTTCTGCCAAAACTACCTGGCAGGCACAGCACAGGTACAACAAACCCTAACCTTTAACCCCCTGACCTTTAACCCTCTAACCCAGGGTTCCTCAGACATTGGGTTATGACTGTGGAAATGGGTGGTACAAACAAATGTGAATGTCAGCTTCACACTGTTATGAGTCTGAGGTAGGCATGTGAGTCTGAGTCGGTTTTAGTACTATGAGTCTGAGTCTGTTGTTGGACTATGAGTCTGAGTCTTTTGTAGGACTATGTGTCTGAGTTTGTTGTTGGACTATGAGTCCGAGGCAGGACTGTGAGTCTGAGTCTGTTGTAGTACTATGAGTCTGAGATAGGACTATGAGTCTGAGTCTGTTGTAGTACTATGAGTCTGAGATAGGACTGTGAGTCTGAGTCTGTTGTAGTACTATGAGTCTGAGTCTGTTGTTGGACTATGAGTCTGAGTCTGTTGTAGTACTATGAGTCTGAGATAGGACTATGAGTCTGAGTCTGTTGTAGTACTATGAGTCTGAGATAGGACTGTGAGTCTGAGTCTGTTGTAGTACTATGAGTCTGAGTCTGTTGTTGGACTATGAGTCTGAGTCTGTTGTAGTAGTATGTGTCTGAGTTTGTTGTAGGACTATGAGTCTGTGGCAGGACTGTGAGTCTGAGTCTGTTGTAGTACTATGAGTCTGAGTCTGTTGTTGGACTATGAGTCTGAGTCTGTTGTAGTAGTATGTGTCTGAGTTTGTTGTAGGACTATGTGTCTGAGTTTGTTGTTGGACTATGAGTCTGTGGCAGGACTGTGAGTCTGAGTCTGTTGTAGTACTATGAGT